>AFBI03000004.1:830324-841031 GCA_000230595.3 Edhazardia aedis USNM 41457
ATGATGATTGATTTATATTTTTATTTACATTCTTAAAAGGCATACTTGCATTATTATCAATATATTTATTGAAATAATAATTTATTTGATTAATAAAATTATTAAATTCTTCACTAATAAAATTTTATTCAATAAATACCGTAATTTTCTTTTTAAAAAGCATAATTGAATTGCTCAAAAACATCATTATCGAAATTAATCAAATATTTTTAACAGCATAATATTATTTATTACAGAATTATTTATGTTTATCACTTTTTAATCTATTACAATGATTTGTTATTAAATTATTTTCCTAATTAAATATAATTAATTTAACATTAAAACAACATAGGGATATACTTATGTGTTTTACAACTAAAAGCGCACCTTGATAATAATTTACCAAACAAAACATACAACAAATTCGACATATGCTTAGATCATATGTGATTAAATTATTAGGAATTAACTTTTATCAAATTTTATGCATTTAACAGCCTTAAAAAATAAAAAAATTAACAAAACCTACTTAATTTGTTGATTATTAAAAAGAAACGGTATACCAATTTTATCATCTATAATTTCACAAATAAAATTACTGTCGATCTAAGAAGAACGGTAAATAGCAGTCTGAAAGAATAAATAGATATTAAGAAAACATTAGTATTCAATAAAAAACCTTTATATTTAAGTAGGAATAAAAAAAATAAATGCGGTAAATTGTAAAAACCAGTGAGGTTATATTATAAGATTAATATATATGAATAAAATAACAATTCAAATTTGATTATCACATAATTTTCTTTATATTTTTGATCTTTTAAAATCAAAATTTAGTGGTATATTTTGTGAGATATTCTTGAACTTGTTGTAACGCTTGTATATAAAAATATTCTAATCTATAAGTGATAAATCATTATAATATCATGAAAATGCTAACTTACTTCGCCAATAGCATTTAAACAGGCATTAAAAGAGCAAGTTTTTTTATATAAGCAGATTTATTATTAGTCTTGAATGATTCTTATTGCAATATTGGAACTTATAATCTGAAGTTTATTTTTCTAAACGTTAAAATATGGAATGAATCCGTTTATTTCTCTTAAATCTTTTAGAATGATTGGCTACTGATTATCAAGGATATGTGATGAATACTTTGAACATGATTTTTACTGAAATCAGTCTCGGATTCTTATCTGGATCTAATTTTATTTTTTGGGAATTTTATTATCATAAGGACTTACATTTCAGGAAAACAGATTTTTACAGCAACAATATAAGAATAAATATTTTAAGTAAATTAGCAAATAAAATAGTCATAAATATTAAGTATATAAGACAGTAGAAAAAAATAAAATCGAGATTTAGTTGTTAAAATATTTTTTTTTAATTTTAGAATATTATCATATAAATTGGTTGATTGTTTTGCTATTAAATTTCAAATTCATAACCAAAATTAATTAATACTAAGTCTATTAATGGTATTGCAGGTGATAACCTTACTCAATAATACATTATCATCTCTAAACTTTAATTTTTTTCAAAATATTATATTTTTTAAATACTATCTCAAAGGAAGATTCTGATGAATAACACTTATTATCAATATGTTTAAATTTTATACATCTATATCGTCAAGATGTTTTATTATATTTCAATAAAATATACTAATTGCCATTAAATCACCATATGCATACTTTTTTATATCAACCAAGTTATTTATAAGGTAAAAATATTTGTTAAAGCAAACATAATAATACTATACGAGCAAGAAAATTAAAAATTATGAAATGATGCCTCGTTCATTTGAATAATTAATTTTATCAAAATATCTAAGGTATACCGATTTTCTACCGATAAAAACCAATCCAAAAAATGAAAAAGTAAAGTAAGAAATATTCTACCCAGTTCACTTCAAACTGAAGAATTTAAATTTTTTCACTTAAAGATATTTTTATCACAATATAATGCACTTTTTTTTTATACTTATATTGAGGTTATATATATTTCTTATAATTATTTTGATAAGCATAATTAGTCTTTAAAGTTATAAAAACATCTTCATGGTAGTTAGAATAGTAAAAATCAACACAAAAAGTATAGAAATTCATAATTAGTAACAGTAATAAAACTTATAAAAACATAAAATTATACTTGAAGAAATTTTACATAAAAACACTACTGTAATATAAAAAATATGTTACAATAATTCTTTTTTTTTTAAATTATACAGTATTATATTTTTTTGCATTATGAGGATGGGTTTTTTTGAAAAACATTTATATTCCGCATTTTAAAAATTCAATATTATGAATGCTCTAAAATAAAATACCATTCAACAAAAGATCATAAAAGAATATTATGGTTTTCACTCTATTTTTATAACAATTTTTGAAGAGAGAGTTATATAATATATTTAGATATTGATATTATTAACTAAAACATTCTGAACTATAAACATGTGCCTCGAGTTGTAAATAATGTTTAGATAAAAAAGATGTTTTTATGCTTCAATGGAATATTTTATATAATACGATCATTGCAAGTAAATTATGAATTTTTGACCTTCAATATATTTATCTGTTTTAGTTCTGATATTAGAAGTTTTATCACATTTTATATGATTATTAGCACAGAGATTCTGGGAAATAAAAGTACAAAATGTTTCATTCTTTGCTCGTTTACAATCATTATGTGATAAAATATGTTTAATCTAGATTATGCTCAAAAATATAATTGGAAATAAAGTATCGAGTGTATTTTTCTTCTTTTATTAACAACAGGATAAGTTTGAGAATAGTCAAGACCACAGATTAAACCATATCATCTGACACACTCAATGTTTATTTAAATAAAATATAAACAAAATACATTAATTTTTTTTTCTAAAAATATGACAGGCATTTTATTAATTAAACATCACACGCAAAATGTTCATTTGTATTCATATTAAAGAATCAAAACTTTTTAAAATAAAATGTTCTACGCAATCTAGCATCAGACACTGCTAGAGTAGAATTCAATTTTTTTGAATTATTTTTACAACTTATATGCTAGAAAGTTTATTATTTCCTTAATTTTTTTGACAGTCTATTGCTTTTATTGTGCATCTTTGAAAATCTTATGTTTCTGATATGAAATATCAATATCTCGTTTTCAAATTTTAGTGTTTAATGTTTCTGAAGAATAGCATTTTTATATTTTATAATTAGTATATATCTAAATGATATATGTTTTTCATTGTGTATATTTCAATTCATAATTATAAATAAAATTTTTTAGTAAATACGTATTTTTTTGGAAAATAAATTCAATTTATACTTTTTTGAAATACTTCTTTTGCATGATAAAACGCCACGTAATGCATAGTGAAAAAGTAATATATTATCGAATGAATAATTTAATTTTCACCATAAAATTATAAACATAAAATCTCTATTCGAATAATTTTACTTACGCGATTTCAAGCGACTCGATCAAAAAATTATTTTTTTTGCAAATTTTTAGTGTTTTATTTTAGCCTTGAAATTATAAAATATGGTTTTTATGAAAAAAAACATATGAATCACATCTTTATAGGCAATAATTAGTTTTTTGTGTTTATTATAAGATCAAAAGGAAGTCATATTTTTTAAAATTATAATGACATATATTATTTTATATCAAACTTTGCACCTAGACTAATCTGGTTTCAAATTGCAATATTCTCTAATATATCTATAAAAAATACTTGTTTTCTATTAAGTTCTATCATTCTAAAATTCTTTACACTAAAGCTTATTGTAGGTAGATGATGTAGTCACATTTGATTAAAAAAATAAAGTATTTTTAAACAACAAATTAAATATTTACAGTCTACATTATACTAAAATATAAGGAAATTTTTTAAATTTCAATTAAAAAGTTATCTATATAAAAACTAACTAACATGAATTTTCTAATTTTCACATATATAATTTATTATAAAGACAAAAAATTTGAAAAAAATGATATATTAACATGTTACTTATATTTTACACAATTAAAATATATATTTTATGCATTTTGTTACTAAATATTTGTCTTTTTTATAAATATTTTAAAACAATTAAAAATACGGTACCAAGAAATCTTTTTTTTTCAAAAAAATTCCTTATATAATAAATTGAGGAACTATCCCAGTGGAAGAATATGAATAAGGAGGAAAGATACGGCTCAGAGTCGCAACAGAATAAGAACAATGTTCACAACTATAAAGACAGAGTCCTAAATATATTGAACCGCACTTTCAATAAGTATGTGTATTTCCACCCTTTTTTCTTTCTTAAATAGCCACTCTTTTTGCAACTCTAGTTTCCGAAAGTGGTTTTAAGGAATTCAATTTTTTTATTATTTGGTAAAAAATTTTTTAAAGCCTTTTCAGTATCCTATATATCTGTTCGTTGAAGTTCTAATTTTATTGTTATATTCGTTATTATAAATGTTAAAATACAAATTTCTATGTCATTTTTTGAACGCGAAACAATTTTTTTATTCTGGTTTATCATCTCTCTATTATTTTTACATATAATTGATTTTTTTTTGTCAAAAAGAAGCCAAAAATTATCGATGATACATTGCTTAAATTCTTATATGATAATTTTAATTATGTAGAAATATGTATTACATAAATGATTTTATTATATTGATTAAAAAAACATATTATTATTATTTCGAATTAAAACGTGATTTGGAAAAGAATATTATTTATATCTGACAAAGAAGATAACTATTTACCATAAAATAAAATTTAAATTTAAGAAAAATTAGATTTTTTTGACCGTTTTTTTTTTAGTTTCTAATATATTTGCTTTATATGTAAATTTTTTGATTTTGTATTTTTAACAAACATAAGCATTTATTATAAATTTTTTATGTTAACACGCTTGATTTTCATTTTAATTAGCATTTTACGTGATTTTTATTATCTCTAAAGATAAGAATTTTGGGTATTCGATATGTTTGTATATTAATTTTTCTTTACTATTATTAGTTTATATTTTGTACAAATACTTCTTGAAAAATATATTTTTTATTTTATTAAACGTTCAAACATATTAATAACTAATAATTACGATGATTATATTCATTATATTTACAAATTTATATTTCATAGTACAATCATGTTGGTATAATTTTTAAGATTGACCACTTTTCACGATAATTAAGCAAAAAAAAGTTAATGGGGGTTAGTGAGTTTATTCATTAATGGCGTTGAATTTTTAAAAGATTTTATCATCGAAATCAATTGTTTTTCTATGTTTGCTACGTAGGTATGATAGAAAAAATATGAATAAATTTTTTATGTTACATCTTATTGAAGCTAAAAATTGGTTGGTCTTTTTGATTAAAAAAAGCAGCATCAGGCCTTTAAAAGCAGAGATCTATTTTATGCACACTTTGACAACGCATTTAAGGTTGGAAACGCAAAACAGAGCCAGTATTTTAGTAAATCACACAAAAAAGCTGATTTTTACTTTTAGATATAGACAACTGCGAATCATTTTCAATTATAGTATCATATACCTTAAAGTTAATAGATACTTCTAAGTGTTTTGTAGTTTTAGTAATTCTAGTGTTTGTTATACATGTATTCGGAGTAATGAGTATTTTGTATGTTTAAATGCGTTTTATATAAAATATATTGATTTTGCAGTTGCAAAGATTTAATTTTTTATGGATATTATATTCTCAATAAAATTTAAATCATTTTTCGTTTGCGGTAAGTAAAATATAGGCAGTCAAGCCTTCTTTTTTTTTAAATACATTGCTTGATACATTTTAATTATATATCTTAATTTAACAGTAAATTTTTTTTTCCCAAGCTTATAGACCCTATTATTTCAAAACAACTATATTTAATATTAAAAACTTTTATTAGTAAACAGAAAAATATTTTTAATACGTTTATTTTTATAATGTGACTGTAGACAAGACATTATATATGTTAGAAATGTAGATTTATACAAACTATTATTATATCATCTGATAATTTATTGATTTTGTATTATTTTTTAAGGTCAGAGCACGAAATAAATACTATACGAATAAAAGAGCCCAAATTTATTGTAATGAAAAAAATTGTTTTAAATTATTAAAAAAATTTATTTTAAGACCAATGTTCAATTTTAAAAAATTAAATGTCGTTAGATTTTTTTGATAAGTAGTATAATTTTTTGAGTTATATATACAGTAAAACAGTTTTTGTTATGTTTTGATATTATAAGGTATAGATATGATACATATGTAAAAATACAGCAGCTACTGTAAAGGATAAGGTTTTTTGGTTGTCCGAATGTTTTTTTTAACATTTCCATAAGCACATTATATAAATAACCATCTTAATTAGTTTTAATACAAGATATGTTATTATTAATTTTAGGATAAGTAAAAATCTAGAACACAAATAATAGTAATTTTTGAATTAAGAATGCTTTTTATATTGATTTTACAATAATAATCCTAAAATAATTTATGAAAAAATTGATGTAAAAGACATAGTATAGAAGTGTCAACAACAATTTCAAAAATGCAGTGATTATAAAGTATTGTATAATATTAATAAGAAAAATAGCCTTTTGTACGGTATTACGTTGGTAATCAAGAATGAAAAACCTTTTTTGTTTGTAAAATATATGTGTAATAGATTTTTTTACTTTTATAATCATTTTTTTGTATTTATAATTACACAAAATAATCTAGTATGATATCTTTTGAAAGAATTTAGTCTGCCGCGCGATATTCCCGTATTTTTAATCACTTCGAATTAATAAAATATTTTTTATCGATAATTTTTTTTATTATATGTTTTAACAGCTTTTTATGATGAAAATACATCCATCATTTTCGATAGTAACAAGCGACTTTATATGAATTCTCATACCAGACTGAAAGTAAGTTAGATATATTGAAGTAAAATGAGGGAAAAGCTTAAGTTTGGAAAGTTATCTATTTCGCTAACATTTAACTTATAACTGTTGTATTCAGCGGCTATCATATTCTTTTATTCTTTGGGATAAAAATCAATAGAAAATATTCAAGGATATTTTACTGAAAATAAATTTAAATGCAAAAAGCCTATGTCTTTGCCTGCTCATCATTTTACCCTTAATGAAATCTATATCATAGTTAACGATAGATTTATAAAGTTTTGTTGATGGTTGATAACTATAAGACTTTCTCTTAAATTTACTAATGTTTCGAAGAATTATAACCAAACAATTGATTAAATATCAATCATTTAAAGACCATGTAAATTGCGAAAATATAAAACAAAATGTATTTATGATACATGAACAATAAATTTTTGTTTAAAAACATTCTGAAATGAAATTTAAAACATCATAAATTTGAGATAATCCATATCGTCTTTATTAATTCTTAAATGTACTAATAACTTCCGATCAATTATGAATGACAAAAATTACAGAAAAAATTAAATCGTCAACTAATCTAATAACATAAAAATCAAATATGACTTTATCGAAAAGTAAAAAAATTCAATTAAAAACAATTATTTATTATAATTTGGAAATTCCAATTCAATTTTTACACCGATATCAGGTTAAACATTGCTTATATTACATCTATTTAGTAACAAAACAACATGAATCTATTCTTTAATATCTTTTTACAAAAAAACATTTTTGTTTTTCTATGGCAAAAACTCAACATTCTTTTTCAAAAATTTGTTGTTCTTATATATTAAATAATATATTATACATTTCATAATTTTTTCTTTGGGTAAAATGAAAAACAATTTAAAACCACAAACATCTAGAAAATATTATTAATTAAAAAACATGTGCGCAAATTTATTTTTTTTAAGATTCATAAATAGATTACTTTAAATTTACAAGGCTAATATTTATTTTTGATAAAAAAATGCTATAGATTTAGGATATTTTATTTCCACATTAAAATATATAGTGTCGAATTCCCCAAAAATGGAAATAGGAGAAGCAGAATAAAAACAGTACGAGTTCCTATTGTTAAAAAGGACTTGTTTGTTTAAGTTGTTCGTTCGTAGTCATGTGATCGTTGTCTATTTTTTTTTGCATTTTTTGTAGCGGCTCCAGACATTATTTCTTCCTGTTGATAATTGGATCCTGTGGGTTGAACTTTAAAGATTCTTTTTCATTAAGAAAGACTCCGGATTTTTCTTTGAATCCTAAACTGGTGTTTTTTTTCTATTTGTATAAATGAACAATTTTTATGAACCGTTTTTTTAAACCTTCGAAAAAAAACGACAACTGCTGTGAATCACATTCTGCAGCAAAATAAATAAATTTCTTAAAAAAATTTAATGTAAACCTTTTTTTAAATATTTAAAATTTCTGCAACATTCTAAAAAGAATATTCGTTAATCTATACAAATACCAATAGAAAAATGTAAAACAATAAAAAATTCATCCACATAATTGAGGATATACCGATGTTTTTTTATTTTTTTGTTCGTTTATACGCACTTTTAAATATATCAATATTAGTTTTTTACTTAACTTTGTATTTGCAAAAAAAAACATAACATAGCATTGAACATATCTTGAAATATAACACATTTACTAGTTTTATACAGTTTTTTCAAAAGAAAAAAATTAAATAATATGTCCAAGAAATGAATCGACATGCATAAAACACTGGATTTTATAAAAACCATCACTCTAATCTGCTAAAAAACAATTTGAATAAAAATTTTGTTTTTAGCATAGATTGGAATCAAAATGCGAAACTTGATCAAAAAAAGTATTTTTTAAAAATCAAATACAACATTGTGTTTATATGAACACATGAAAACTATCCTTGTCCCGCCTTAGACCATTTCTACTGTAGGCTTGGTAGTTATGTAAAAAGACAATACCTTGCTGCTTGTCCTGGGTTGGTACCGAAATTGGTGTGTGTGGTGGAAACTAGGGATGCACCTTTCTGAATAACTCTTCTAGGAGTGAACGCTAATGGGTGTATCACACTACTTTCAGTCGTTCGTCGACTTATCCGTTTCCGCTAACAACATTTCTATTATTGCTTTTGTAATTCATATAAGATAAAAAATTTACCTAAATTAAAGGGCCTTTAAATAAAAAAGTATTTAAAAGAATATTTTTCTTTCTGTAAAACATTACACTATATATTAGATCAGCGGTTAAATCACTTATTAATACTTTGTTGTGATCAAATTAGAAACTTCGGTCAGCATTTTTGGTTTTGTTATTAGCTTATTTCGGAATTATTTTGGTTAAAAAATACAATTTCTTTAAGTAGTTTTTAAACGAATAAATTTTTTTGGAAAATGTTGTTTTTCATATCATCAAAGGATTTAAAAAGAACATATTGTTATAAAATGAACTAGTTCATTAAGATCCTATTTTTCTTTGAAAGCAAAAAAAAAAATGTGAGATTTTTAAAAAAATATAGATGTTTTTAAGAAATACACACTAAAAAATTCTTAAGGGTTTTATAAAATTTGAAATTAATAAACAACCAAGAATAAATCTATTTTTTTGTTAGATTTATCCTTAATATTATAGTATCGAGATGTGTTTTGAGTGGAAAAAAAACAAGTTAATTTTTTAATAGTTTATTAAAATGTATAATACCAAATTAATTTATTGATAAGAGAAATAGGGCATGAAAATCTAAAATTTTATTGCATACTGCTTAAAATAAACATAATAAGAATAAAAAACCAATACTTTATAGTCATTGTTTTTAAAAAAATCTAAATATGCCACAAGAAAATTTCAACGCAACAAACAAGCCACAAAAAATTTTAGACGCTAAGCTTAGATTATAAAATTTTGATTTATAAAAAAATAGCAAAAGGCTAGATATTAATTAACTTTATAGCAAAAAATAATGCAATTCTTAATATTACGAAAGGATTAAGATTGTATCAGAATACTAATAATTTTAAAGTTTATATAAATCAACTTTCATGATCAGATTTATTTAAAAAAAAATTAATTTATATATCTGTTGTATTCACATGGTATTTTGTTATACCTAAAATAATATTATAAAAAGTTTTATGTTAAAAGTATTAGTATTATAATTAAAAGAAAAAGAAATATTATTTTTGTTCATTATTATTTTTTATTTTAAAATGTAAACTATTTATAATTTAATATACTACATATTTTTCAACATTTTTTTATTCTTCTTTTTATAGCAATTATCAACTTTTGATAAACCAAAATCTCATTCTATTTTCGGAATAACTAAAATTGATAAACATAGTAAATTTATATTCAATTAGAAATTGAAATACTAAATTCCATATTTAACCAAATTCTAATTATCCATATTTGCTCTCATAAAGAAGAATATTTTTACGCAATTTTTCAGTATTTTATATTACCACAATATCGAATATAACTCAAAAACTTTTTACCAAATACAAAATACAACTAAGTTTGTAGCAAAATATGGAGCATACGATAAATCAAATATTTATAAAATATTTATTTTTATGTAAATTATATTAAAAATTTATTTAATAAACATTCTTGATTTTATTTAAAATTTTAAATATCTTTTGTTTTTGTTTTATCTATATCTGCATTAATAGTAAATAAATCATTGTAAGGGTTGGATTGCCGGGGACGACCTCTTGGCCTACAGACTTACTTAGATTAGGAATTAAATTATTATTAAATGAGATCTGAACAGGTTTTTCTTCTTTATTTACGAAAGCTATTTAAGCTTTTT
>AFBI03000004.1:848438-965266 GCA_000230595.3 Edhazardia aedis USNM 41457
GTTATAAAGAAAAAAAATATTGATTATAAAATTTTTGTAAATAAGTTATTTTTGTTCTTGAACAGTGACTTGAAAGTATTGGTGAAAGTCAGTTTATTGACTTTAAATAGAAAATGTGATTGGTTCTAAAAAACCAATTTTATCCATAAATAAACAAATATTTATAAATATGTCTTACAAAAAGATTAATTTTCTTGTCAATTCTAATCAGACTCAATTATTCAAAACTTTGAAACAGAATTTTTCGATTTTCACATTGTTTTTATTAAATCATAGATAAAAAAAATAAAGACGACAATACCTTTTTCACTTTTTAGATATTCTGTGTAGAATCGTGGAAGTAAAGAAGTTGGATTTAATTTGAAATTGTGATTTTTTGAGCAAAATTATTTAAATCATTTTTTGGTGGTTTATTTTTTTTATATCAAACTGAATAAAATCAAGATTGTTTAAAATTACACAATACATTATTAATATTTGTATAAATTCGCAAATATGACTCGCTAAACTGATTTTTAAAAAATTAGCATTTTTCCTAAAAAATAAAACGATTGTGTGGGAAGCGCTAAAATGCTTTTGTGGCCAAAGTAGTTCTCAAGAAGTATAAACAACTGTTTTGGTTGTATATATATTTACTTTTGTTCTTGTGAAAGTTATTATTAAGATTTTAATTAAAGCTGTTATTTTTTATTTTTTATTATTATTTTATTTTCTCAATACTGCTTTTATAGATGAAGATTAACTAATTTAATACATTTCCTTTTTTAGTTAGTTATCTAGACTTCATATAATCAGTTAATCAAACATCTCTAAAATTTTCAAAAACTAATTTATTCATATCTATTGATAACATAAAAAGGATAATAAGAAAGAAAACAAATTCTTTTTGTTGCTAATGCAACAGATTGCATCGAGATAAGGTCCAAATGTCATACTTCAATTAAAATAAGTAGAATGAACAGTTTTAATACAGTCACTACAACATAAAAAAGAAGATAATTCTTTTGTTCAAAGATCACAATATTTCACAACACTCAGATATTATCATTAATTTGCATAAAAATTAGATCATCAAAATTTGGCACTCTATTGCGTGTTCAAAAACACAAATTCTAAATTTTTTTATCATAATGAAGTTTAAAATTTTTTTCATATACTTTAAGATTATAAACGTGTTTAAATTGTCATAAGAAATAATTATTTTCTTACTGATACTATTTTAGATAAACTCGATAAAACATATATTCTATTCTATTATATAATTTGATGGTAAACATTATATTAACCGATCAAAATTATTATTCAAAAAAATTCTTTTATTGACTAAAAAATAAGCTAAATTGATAACATTATTTTATATAGTTTTCAACGAATAAATATCGCAGAAAACCTAGAAAAAATTAAAAAAAACAAAATTTCAATCAATAGATATTCTTTTAATATCTTTGAGTTATAATTTAAATGTTCTTGCTTTATCATCCAATATACATTTATTTTTTAAATATAATTAAACAATCGAATTGGTTTTACTTCTATTGATATATGGATAATTGTAGTTATTTGTAAGTTTATTATTTTTAAAATCGAAAGAATTATTATTGAACAGTTATTTATCATTTTTTTAAACAAGAATGTTTTTAAGGATTTAGCAGTACTTTTTTATTGCATTTTATTTATGATAATTATAGTAAATTGTATTGAATTGTATCAAATCAGTTCAAATTATATAAAAACTAGTTCAATATCAATCTAGATAGATTGCCATAAAAGAACATATTTAAATTAGTATTCCTTCTTAAATGTTAGCATATAACAGTTTTTTTCAATCTTGGGTTTGGGTTTTATAGCTTTTGGAAATCAAATTTTCCATTTTTTTTTGTTTTCGATGATTATCAATCGATAATTTTTTTGAATTTAGATGTTTTAGCAAAATATTTTCCATTAAATTAAATTCTATTTTTTATATAAATACGACATTGTTCAAATCTGAAAATTCAAATTACAGAATATTTAAAATCCAATTTATTTAAATTCACTTTTTTTTTAATGTCAAATGAAATTTGGAAAATCTTAACTAAGTAAAGTACTATAAAAAAATGAAAGCAAATTTAATAAATTGTATTGCGGCAGTACACACTTCTAATGCTGCTAGAAAGAGAAGCTGTGTTTTCAAGTTCACTTTACCAGCCATTAGGATCGCTTTATAATATGAAAGTCAGCATGGAACTATAAAAGGCGATCCCCCTTCTAAAGAAGAACGATGCACCCAGGAAGAAACAATAAAGGGCACGATTGGCACGCCGGAAGGCAACACGGCTTACGAAGCGGAATAAGCGACTTCAATAGTTCTAAAAACCATCATTCTTTGCCTTCTTCTTCTTAAAACTTGCTTACTAACTCTATTTATGAATCTTATTTCTTAACACCGATCGACTTCCTAAATACCAGAAGTATATTTATTTTGTACACTTAAAGTCAAATAATTTTACAAATAGAAACTTGTAGCGCTTAAAGAAAATTAAGAGAATACAATATTTACATTGGGTTAAAATGCCATTATTAAAAGTTAAAAAAATTTTAGCAAAAAACAATAAAATAGAAGCACTGTAATGTATTTAGAATATGAAAACATTAATTTATAAACATATAAATAAGGTTTAAATGCTAATTATCTATTAATTTTATCATAATCAGCGACAAAAAAATATTATTTTTGGTCTTTTTGATTTTTTTGTCCTTTAAAATAAAATTATATGTTATTGAGGAGAATACTATACAATTTTGATGATTTTAACAAAAAAACAAAAAATCTCGCTTTTTATAAAAAAAATGAAACTTTAGACGGACATCAAAGTTTTAGAATAATTTGAAGCAAGAAAGTACTACCTAAGTAGCATTTTCTGTTATTTTCAAATTAATTTGAGTACCTTTTGACGCATGAAATTTTATTAATAGTACTTTGTAACTTCATTAAAAATATGTTAACAATTAATGTGCTAAACGCTCGAAATAAATTTGTCTGTTTATTTACTGTGTTTTATTATTGTGCACAAATACTATCTAATTTCATTTGAGCACATTCAAGATATAATAAGTTTTATGTGTTCAAAATTAAGAAAAAAAATTAAAAATTTTTAAACAAAAAGTGGTATACACATGAAAATCAAAAAAATAACCTGATGGATGACGGGTTATTAGGTATAGAAAAATAAATAATCCTAAAATTTTTAAAAACAATTCGTCATACAGATATATCTAATTATGATAAAAAAACAAAAAACCGCCTAAAGATAAAAAAGCTGAGTAAAATTTAATTGTTAAAAAAATAAAAATACAGAAATAAAATAACTGTGTCGATGTACAAGAACACCCAAGACACAATAAATAAAAAAATGTATTCAATTAAAATATTTATGTTGTATTACCAACAAACCCCAAATTAAATTATAATATTTGTGTTTATCCTTTAATGTTGTTTCATATTAATTGATTTTTATTAATTTCATCTTAAATCAAAACAAACATAAGTAGAAATCAATATACAATATAATTCACATGCTTAATGTTTTATAGATGCAACATAATAAAAAAATCAGCTATGCATAAAAATTCCTCTTTTATTTACAACCATACCAATAAAATAAAAATTTTAAATTAAAAACCGGAACTTTGTATTGTATTATTGAGAGATATTTAAGACATAAAAATTTGATTTTCGTCCACAGAAATTTATCTCAAATATAAGTGCATATCTCCAATAACGAACTTGTTAATATTTAAAAATTTAATTAAAATCTTGCTTTTGTGTTTTTAAAATTTATGTTTGTTTAAAAATATGCAATTTTTTATAAAGAAAAAAATTTTGATTATATCAAAAATTTAAAGCTTCTTACGATGAATAAAAATATTTTTCGCTTACTCAGGCTTTTTTTTGGCATTCTGTAGATAAAACAAAAAAATAAAATATATATGATCGATTTGTGTTGAAAAAAGGAACATAAAAAAATTATAATTATTTTTAGAAATTTAATATAAATTATATATTTGTTATTTTATCTAATATAAAAGATTTACTCTTAAAATATAGATAACAATACAATATATTGAAAGTTAATCAAATCTTATCTAAAATGTACAATTTTCACGTTGTATTTGTGTCAATATTCTCTAACTTAAATCCTAAATGAGACGTTTCAGGAATTTAGATAAGAAAGTTCATCCTAAAAAAAGCAAGAAAAAATTAAAAATTGTGTAATGATAAATTCTTTTTGAAAATCCATGGATCATTTGTTTTAATTTAAATGCAGTAAAAATTTATCGTAAAAAATTCTGCAGGGTTTAAAATTTATAAAGTTCATATTGTTAAGTGCATTGTATCTGTTACGTTATTTTTATGGAAAGAAAATACATTTGCCCAAATTTAATGATTTAATATTTTGATATAATAGTTCAATATATGATAGACTACTAAAATTATATCAACCTTTTTAATAATGTTAATCATAGAGCAGAACATCTAAAAATTTGGTCAAAAAAAATTGTTTACGAACCATATATTTTCACATAATAATATATTTGTATACACTATAAAAATTCAAGAAAATAAATTCCAAGAAAAATGTTTTTAAAATTGAATCCGTAGTTTCTGTAGCTTCCAAAAAGTGAAAAAAATGCATTATATGTTGATTTTTATTTCCTATTTTATAATTTATTATTCAAAAAATTTTAAAAATGTATAAATGACCTGATCTTCTATTATGTGATCTTTTAATTTTAAATTTAAAGCATTTTTCGTTTTTAAAAATAACAACACAAAAAAGATTCTTTATCTGGTAACTTATTTTTGTTTAAAAAATTTTTGAAGTTTCTTAATTAATAATTTTCTAATGCATGTATGAAATAGCATGTTTGAATTAAAAACTAATATTTATGGTCACATCATTCATAATTTTAAATAAGTTCTTTTCTAAATAGAAATACGTATACCAAATTCTTTATTTTTTTGGTAAATTTAAAATAATGTTCATTTATTGATCAATATGAAACACATCAATGTTTTTTTCCATTTATCTAAATTCCTTGTTTTGTTTCTTATTTTAAGCAACCTTTTTTTGCGCTCAATAAATGGAACTAAAAAATTCTGATACATTTTGTGCTAGTTCAAATAGTTCGTTAGATGCTTCTATTTTTTATTTTATATTTTTGTGAACTATTTTTTGAAGCTTCTCATAAAAAACATGTCTGATTTTTAAAAAAAAATTTCTGATATATTTTGTAAATTGCACACCGTAATACATATTAATCCCCTAGTAAAGGTCATATTCTTAAAATATCAAAATTGTTGGCTTCATACGATTTCAAATAACATATAAAACCTTTTATTGTAAAAGTCTATAAATATTCCAGTATTCTGTAGATGAATGATTAAAATTTAATAATTAGAATATAAGTACTATTTTGATTTTAAAATATTATTCAATAAATTTCTTAGTGTGGAAAACATGGATTTGATCTTGTTACAGAGTCAAAATTCTCTTTTTCGTAATGTCCTGAGAATTTCATTAGATGTTGTTCTCGAAGTCTTTTATAGTCGGTCCGGTTTGGAAATTTTTGATTAGTTATCATTTGATAGCAACCACACACCCATTTTCTAGCTTCTTCCTGAGATTCAAGATGAAAACGTGCTAGCAGTTGCATAAAGCAAAATTAATAACAAAAAAAACAAAAAAACGTGAGATAATAACAAAAAAATAAAATCTATTGTGCTCCTAACGTCCTTTTTACTCCACAATTCTACAGGGTTCGTTTTAGAAAGGCATGGTTTTGATAAAAAGAAAAATCTTGAAAAGGAATCTATTGAATAATAATGAAAAAAACAATATAATAATATAAAAATTTATATGAACCTTAAAACAAGTGCAATAAATACTATAAAAAGCGAAAAAATTCCGGTGAGAAGAAGCATTCCCCTTTTAAGTAACCTTACAATTACTTAATAATTAGTAATTACCTTTCAGCTTATAATATTTTTCATTTGAATTCTTAAACTGAAACTAAGATAAAAAGGTATAAAAGCATTAGAAAAATCATTTTTTATGAAAAAAGATAAATATAATACACAAATTTTGTATGTTTTTATAGACTATAAATATATAATACCGTGAATAATAATGTTTTAATGCATAGTTTATCGAGTTTAAAAATTGTGTCTGCTACATTGTACGCTGAAAATACGCTAAAAAAAATAAAACCAATAAGTTTTTCTTAAAGAACAGTTGAAACTTTTCATACTCTCAAAAGCTACAAAAATAAAACGTAATTTTCAATATCAACAGATCTAAAAATATCGGTTACATGTAAACTAGACTTATAATTTATTTCTTTTTATGTTGCTAAATACAGAAGTTAAGATATTATGTGTTTTTTTAAAAAAAATATTTAAATGAAAAAAACATTATTTATGAATTATCAAAACAATATAAAAATTAAATAGATGTAAAGTCAATATTAAATGCTTTTCTTAGTAAAAATACACATATATTTTGTTTTTTAAAAATAAATAATATCGCATGAAAAACACATGAAATCCGAGATAATTTTTTTCAGAGTAAAATATGCCTAGGACAAAAAAAAACTTCTATCTGTTTTTTGAATTCTTCATTTTCATACATAAAAATAATCTTCAAGAAAAACACAACATTATAAAAAATTATACAAAAATATTTATTTTGTTTGTAACACTATCATTCATGATAAGTATAAAAATTGTTTCGTTTTATATGTTAACTAATTTATAAAATTTGAATTTTAATTGTATGGATTTTCTTAAATATAATTAAATACATAAATGGGGTTTACTATATGCACTAAAATATTAGAATCGATTTTTTTTTTTATAGATTAGAATGTCTTCACCAGAAATGTTAAGAATTTTTTTATGTCAAAAATTTTTATACGTTATAAATGCATTTTTAAAAGCAAATCAATCGGTAAAAAACATAATGAAACACTTTATTATAAATAAAAAATATTATATATCACCTTTTTTAAAAAATATAAAAGATAACTTTCTTTTAGTAACCTTTATTTTTCACCTTTAATATATTATCTAAAACTGTTATCATATAAAAAGTTTTTAGGATCAGCCTCGTTATATATGACACAATTAAATTTTTTTTTCGCAGGAAAACAAAAGCTGCATAAACACGTTTTAGGTATGGTAAAATAGATTAATATAGATTATATTTTTTATTTTTATAAAAAAAAGATAAAAGTTTTTATAAATCTACAATATGTTCTCCACACCATCTGAGTTAATAATATGAATGCAAAATTTTTTTACCTCTTTTTAATATTTACCAACGTTTCTGCACTACATAAAAAAAATTTAGATTAATATTTTTAAACATATTGCTTTAAAAAATTAGCAGAAAAAAAGCCATTTTTTTATCAAATTTTATTCTATTCAGAATTATTTAATTGTTTTTCAATTGTATAAAAAACAAGCAATTCTTGAATGCTTTATAAGAAATCTCTTAAAATGATAATATTACTTAAAACATTATTATACTTAATGATAGTTAAAAAATAACTTGCATTCAATATACGATGCAAAATAATCTATTGAATACATATAAAAAAATTGAAAAAATTAACAAGAAAAACAAGAAAAAACGCGGCTTAATTAAAAATATATATAATATGGCCGTTGTGACTAAAAAATAGAAAATTTACTGCATTTGTTTTTTTAAATAGCTTTAGCTGTTTTTCTTTCTCAACTATGTCCCTTGAGGGGTGTTTTTTCCAAAAGGGCTTTCGCCTTGCGTCGTCTTTTCCCATTAAATAATGTCATTTATTCCGCGTGTTTTTCATGGGTCAATGCATTCTTTTTTTTTAATAAAAAAATTTCTGAAGTCAAATGTTCCTTCATTTTGAATTTTAAGTTTTCACTTAATATAAAAAATGGGCCATTTACGCTTAAACCTAATTCTTTCTGGAATGTCAACACAGAAAATACCACAATTTGTTATTAGAATAAAGAATAGCTTTAAAAATATATTATTGAGAAAAAAGATAATCCTCTACAAATTTGGATTTGTCTCTGTTACATAATAGCGTCTGATCAAAATTAAAAATAAAATTATGTTTTCTAAAAGGCATATTTATTCTATTGTCTATTTATAGACAATATATTTTTAATTGCACTAATAAATCACTTTAATATTGATAAAGTCGTCAGATTCTTTTCAATAATTTTTGAACCTGCCATAAATCAAAATTAAATTGATAATAAAAAATTGTATCAACCTGCGATTTTATTTACATAACTGTCAAAGATATCAAAAAAAATGATGAAAAAAAATACTATCGATAATAAATACTAATAAAATAAGAGTTGTCAAAAATTCAAAATATTCTGTTATTAGAAAATTGACCAAAAAATAAACAACCAATTAATTAGTTTAAAAACGACTTCAATCCAAAAATCTTATATAAAAAAATCATGTTTGATTGCATAGTTATTTTATAAAAATAAAAATTATATAACTATTAATAAATGTATATTTTCTTTATTTTCGAAAATTATTGTATAAATTTGTAAAAATTTTCATTCATTCATAAAATATATTTTTAAGGAGCAGAAAAGTTTTTATAAGCTATTTTTTGTTTGTAATAATAAAAAAAATAAAAACTAGCAAAAAAATCATAATTTTTATTAATTTATAATTAAAACAAAAATTTTAATTTCAATTTATTTTAAACTTTATATATGTATAAATAATTACTGCTATTAGAAAACCAAAAAATGTATCTGATTAGGTACTTTATTGTTTTGCATGGTTAGTTTATGCAACTATTACTAAATCATTTTAAAATAAAATAAGTCGGAAGAAAAAAATCAAAAAAATATAGTTAACAAATGGTAATTCTTATCATAAAAGTCTTACATATTTTATTTAAACTATTTTTAAGCGTATCAAAGAAGATAGATGCAAATTTGAAGACGACAAGACACAGTAAATTCTAGACGGAAACTTAATATTGTATATTTTTAACAATCATTTAAGTAAATTTAATATTTAAACAAATATTCATTTTTATAACTTAATTTTTTTTATTTGGAATTGTCAACATCATAAAATAATATAAAGCTTATATGAAGTAAAAACACAAAAATTTTCTAATTTGTAAATCTAAAAACAAAATATTAAAACAATACATAAAAGCCTTTCAAATATGCTATAAAAATATCTTTTCTGTATATTTTCATAAAATTCTGGCCACGTAAATAAAATAAAAGTCTAACAAAAAACATTACGATTATCATATGAATTCACAACATAATGGCCATATTAAAACAATAATATCTTGACTTTCGCAGTTATTTGGGTTTTTTTCTGTCTATTGCCAACACCCGAGGCGATTTGTTCTCACAAGAAGGCACGCTTCGTTTACAGAGAGTATATCCTTGTCAGAATGGTGGAAAACCTTACGTTTTATTGATGGATACGCAGATTCACCACCAAAACCCGATTTCCTTGAGAAACCAAACGTTTTTTCTTGACAGTGTTAAACGGAAAGTAGCCCATTACAAAAAAACCAGTCTATTGCTGTGTAATTTGTTGATTGTTGAAACATGGACGCACTCTCTAAACGGGCGCCCCGTTGCGTGCCGAAGCAGTAAATTTTTTGGTATTATCGGGAGATCAAAGCGCAATCTCGTAGGATAGAGATAAACCTTCGTTGTATTCATACAAAGAATACAACAAATGTTGATTAAAAATATATTAATATAATGATAAATATGGAATACCATATTCAATAATAATTATAAATAGTCATTTCATAAATAAATTACCCTTCAATTAAACATTTTTGTTTTAATGTATTCAAAATAACATTACGCACAAAAGCACATACAATGTTTTAAAAGTGACAAATGGTCAAGAAAGCAAGAAAGCCAATCATTGATTAGTAAAATAAGTTAAAAACACTAACTACTCTTCCTTGCTCGAAGTTTACTAAAAGTCTGGTCGCATCCCGACATTCCCCCACAACCCCACTAAATTTGTTAGTTATTCTTGTAGTTTTTAGCAAAGCTAAAGAGATGTGCGTTATATAAAATGATTCTTTAGAGAAGTAACTACTTCGCGTGAATTAGATAATGATATCAAGTGTATATTGTACAAAAAATCCGGTTGTTTTTATAAAATCTATTTTTTCTATAGTGTATTAACCGTTATAATAAATGAGATTTTTTTATATTTGTTACCAAACAAATAAGATTTTCACAACTATTTTACAATTTTTTATTAGTAAAAATATTTCTATTTTTTATATTTGTACCATCTTATTTTTATCTGATTTTTTTAGATAAATTTTTGGCTTTTATTGGTACCAACACTTTTTAATTATATTTGAAAAAGTAGTTTTTATATGAATATATAAATTTAAATATAGTTATATGCGATGGATTTGTATAGTTTAAATAATTCCATTTGGATATGATAATCTATATAAGTTTCTATTCAATTTAGGAGAACAAGAAAAAAATACAAAACTTTTTTTATTTTTAATTGTGTATTTTAAATGTTACTCAATGATAATAAAGATATTATATTTTAATTTCTAAATTTCAACAACAAGTTCAACCAATGAAACACAATTTACAATTTTACGTTGAATCAATGTAAATTATTGTTTGGATAGCCTCAGTGGGTTTTCTACTTTCCAAACTTATCATCTCACTTTAGCCTATTATAAAAAGTTAAAGCTATTCAATATTGATTAAAAAATAGCTTTACAGCATTTTGATGATTAAAATAATACAAATTCTTTTGTATCAAATAATGTTTAACGTCAAAAGGAAAAAATTAATTATGGTGATTATAAACTAACGATTTTTTTAGCTATATCGAAAAGATAAAATTATAAATTTAAATGGTTGTAATTGGAAGAAAAATATAACTTTTGGTTAAAAACAATAATTTTTTCTTATTTCATTTTAATAGTCACAGATTTTTAAACCTTAATTAACTCAAAATATTAATTGCACTACATTCTTAAAAGAGCGAATTTAGTTTAACTGACAATTTTTACTATTTTTTATTCTTAGAAACGAATAATTAAAGATTAAAAGTACCAAAAAAAATATTTTATATATCAAACATTGTTTTATATCAAGCAGTTTGTTACAGCGCGAAAAAAATTATAAAAGAATAATATTTTTAAAATATATCATATTTCCATTAAAAACGTGTATTAGGAACATATAAAACGTTTTCGTAATTTTAAATGTTACGATTCATACATAAAACAAATTATGCTTACTAAAAAAGTAAATATGACTTTAAAATTTGAAATTTAGTTGAAATAGATATACAATGAGAAATTTTGAATTTTTTTAGTATTCCATCGGCAAATTTAAATCCGATTAGAAATTCAACAAATTTAATCAGATTTGCAAACAGAAATTTTATGTTTTTTTATTCTCAAAACTTTTAAAATGCAATAAACGTATAAATTCATTAAATACTTATTTTTGAACATATCTAAAAAAATCATTGGTTTTTTTAAATTTGAAAAAAAAATATAAACTGAAATCAAATTCCAAAAAAACAAAAATAAAAAATTTCATGATCATTTCTTCCTTGTAAAAAATTAGTTATATAAAAATTAAACTACAAATGTGCAAATATATGATACCTTTTGTGTACAATTATGTGATAAAAAATTCCACCACTCGGAGGAAACACTCAAATCACATTTCCACCCTAAAAATTTTATTCTTTCTTTAAAAATGCGTTTACATCCGATTTTACCAACAATGTTATCTATTTATTCTGAAAAACATAAAGAAATACCGAAACTGGGAAGAAAAAGTGAATGAAAAACCACAACCTACTAAACATAAGTAAGAACAGGTAACATACACTGGTATTAAAGTGGGTGTATTTAATTATAAACTATGTGTAAAAAACATATTTCTTTCCTTATTTGTGTTTATATTCAAATTTTTTCTCTTTAATTAAGTAAATCATTACTAGAATAATCTAATTTTAAAAATTTTGTTGTAAATATTTGTCTAAATGAACTATCATTGCGTTTAAAAATCGAAATATATATTTTTTCGGTTTTTACAAAAATAAGATTGTTATGTCGAAATATTTGTAAATATATTTATATTACCAACTTTTGTACTAATTATTGTTCTCTTGTTTTCATTATCAATTGTGAGTATTTGTGCAAAGTCAACTAGAAGTGAAATCAATGTTTGTAAAATACAACAATTATATTTCTATTATTAACAAATGCAAAAAAAATCAGATCGATTCAAACATTAATTTTATAGTACATATAAAAAATTAAAATCCATTGTATTTTTAATAAATTAGTTTATTGTTTATTAATGTTTGGTGAGTTGTCTTGGTCTAGAAAAAATTAAATTGCTTTTGCTAATCATAATATATTTTTTAGTATATTGAAGATAGTGTACTCACAGGGAAGCCCATATGAGTGGTGCAATTAGATTGGAAAAAGAAAAGAATCGAAGAAGATTGATCATTTATAAATACATTTTCTGCGATACTGTGTTGGTATAGCGGTATATATTTTACGTCGTGACGTAGAATATTAATTTATAAGTTCTCTAAGGATATGCATTTCTATAGCTTAGTTAAAACAAAACTTTATTTTTAAAGTCCAATATTATCATAATTGCGAAAGAAGGATGCGATATACGCTTATTCACTCTGACGTCTACGTATTTACGTCAGAGATGTTTTTTATAACAAAAAACATACCAAAAAGCATAAAAATTTTTATTTTATGCCTTGTATTATTATCTGATTCTAATAAATTAAATATTGCCATCTTATTTTGATTTTTTGTGATAAAAACAGCTTCTTTATGCTTAATCTTTTATTTTTTTTACTTATGAGAGACATATGTTTTTTACGTATTTCTTTTTTCTCCTCTCATAATTTTTCAATTTATCTCTTATATGACATTACTTTCCCTTTATTTGTATTAGATTGTTTAATATATTATATTGAATTTAAATAAATGAATCTGCATACTAAATTATAATATCTGTTTTATATTGATCTTATTATATCAAACAGTATCGAACTTTTAATATCCTCATGATAATGTCATTTACCCGATATATTTTTTCAATGATTCTGTTTCCCTGTGTATTTCTAAATTATAGAAAGTATTTGTAATATTTTCTTTTTGTGCATCAACTCATCAATTTACTACATATATATAGCTTTACTTAGACAGATAAAATTAAAGAAAGTACAATAATAGCGGTAAATTAAATTAGTAAATCAACAAAAAAATCATCCGTATTTATTTTTCG
Organism: Edhazardia aedis USNM 41457; assembly: GCA_000230595.3. Lineage (NCBI taxonomy): Eukaryota > Fungi > Microsporidia > Culicosporidae > Edhazardia > Edhazardia aedis. Next base: position 861,805 of record AFBI03000004.1, read on the forward strand.
GAATATTTTTGAATTGAAATTCAATTTACATCATGAATATTTACAGAATTTCATGGTTTTTTTGGTTGTCTTTCTTGGAATATGCGACTTCATTTTCAAGATTGAATTTTTTTATTTAATTTTTTTCGGCATATAAATAAATGCTGTAAGTTTTTTTACCCTTTACAGTCAGTTTAAACAAATCATATCACCAACTGATCGGCTAATTATATTTTAAATTAAATTCATGATGCGTGATTTCTTCAGTTAACAAATCGAAATAATGCATTACATAAATTTCTTCAAAGAGAATTAATCCCGAAAAAATAATTTTTCATTTAATCTTTAATTAGTTAGTTAAATATAATTCTAAACGAATTGGTTAGCAGAAATTGACAAAACATCGGTATTATTTTTCGATTTTTTTATTATCTCTGTGTTAATATTATTTAGTATTTTATCAGTGTTGATTCGACTTGTAGTTTCGCGATATTTTGGACTATTATCTCAAAAAATCTTGCATATTACTCAGTTAAACAAAACACTTTAAGCATTTAATGTATTTTTTTGTCTTTATAGAAACCTTTAATTGTATAATAAACATAGAAATCCCAGGATTTCCATTGAGAATGAGAAACACATTTATTTTTTTTAAATAAAAGTATTTTATTATTGAGTAGTTTTTTTTTGTTTTTCCTTGATAAAATATCAGCTAATTTGTTTCCTTTGCCTTGAATAAATCTAATTTCAATATTGTACTCATTTTTGATTATCTGTAAGTGATATACTCTACTTTCGGAAGTTTCAGGAATAAACAGTAGGTTTTTATTCTCCGTAATAATATTTATGTTACATCTTAATAAAAATTTCTTATAGTATTTATGTTATTCGAACATTGCTAACATCTCTTCACACATTATGGTTTATTTTTGTTGTTCTAAGTTAAAATGTCTGCTATAAATTGAAACCAAATTCTTATTTTAATTAAAATCACATCTATTCTACAATTTATTGCATCTGTAAATTTGAAATTTTTTATTTTGATTTAGATAAAATATTTACAATATATATTTTATATTTTTGTAACAACTACCTAAACTCTGTTTTTAACGTAATTATAGCTTAGTTTCTATTTCCTATTTTTTATTTATCATTGCATGATAAGAGTTTTTCAGCAATTTGTGGATTTGATAATGATTACCGGTTATACAACCCCACAGTTTTTGAAGTTCACGTTTATTTCGGGTTTATTTCATCCATTAAAATCAACTATACATGTTTGATCTATTCGGATATCATTATCATCTATGAATAAACAATATATTTGACTTCAGGAATAAAAAACAAAGACTTATGAAGAATTACAGTAATATTTTTAAAAAATTAAAATTACATAGAATATTGTTATGTTTAGCATGATCGACTTACGGTTCTGAAAAAAATAATATCATCAACAAAAACACGGACAAAAACTAAATATTCTAATAGATTCTCATCATTGAATATAAAAGCTTAGAACGTTTTTGATCTATAAGGGAATATTTCATTACAATATTTCTCAAACTGTACAATAAAACTGTTTTGTCTCGATCTTGTTAATAAAATGTATCTGACAGTAACCCAAACTCATGTCCAATGTGTCAAAATACTTGGTGTTTTTGAAAACATACATTTTGGTTAAAAAGTGGAGGAATGCGTTCATCTATATTTTTTAAGGTATTAAGTTTTAGGTAATCATTTGAAATATGCAAATTTTCATATAATTTTTTATAAATAAAACAGGTGTTGTGTATCAAGAAGATATTTTATTTATAATTTGAAGTTTTAAATCCTGTTTATTTTGGTATTGAATTTCCCCACATACTTCAATGATATCAGATATTGTTTTGATATAAATGTTTTTTTCTGCTACGAATTAAATTATAAAAATACAGTTTTGTCAGATAAAGGTTCAATAGCTCAAGTTTTCTGTTTTTTTACATGTTTGTATATTTATATGTAATTATTTTTTCTTTTACTAGTATAATAAAATTATAAAAAATTTCCATTATACGCAATATTCTTCAAATCGTGGTGTTTGCAAAAGTATATTGTTGTTTTCAATTTTAAATCTTGATGAATTATTATCAATTATATATTTTCTTTCAAACAATAAATTGTCGCCTAAAATAATAGACACTGTCAAATATATGCTAATAAACGTAAACAACAATAATTATGTTATGATTTATTTGGCTAAAAAAATAAATATGATTTTTTAGCTTTAATCTAATCTTTGTTTGTCGCGAAAACTTTAACTGGTAGGTGAAGCTGTCAAAGATATGTTCCGTAAAAACATAATTGTATCAATTAACAAACTGAAAGCACTCAAATCAAATAATGCTTTTGTGTAACTATTTTTAATGCTACCTTGCAGACTAATTTATAATTATTTTATGTATCACTGCTTTCCTGAAAAATTACCATTATTACTTTAATTCGTTTGTACGTTACTTAGTGCTTATGTTCTGATTGCGATTTTATTTTAAGCTAAAACTTTTCATCACTGTGTTCTCTGCGGCGAATGGTTTGCAGTATTTCCATTGATTTTTCAGTCGTTGGTATTTTTAAGTATTTGTCAACGTGATTATAATAGTTGTTAAAAATTATATTTGAATTAACATTTTTTTGTTTCCTTATCATCTCAACTATGCCTTTATATTTTGCAATACATTAGTCTGCGAATTTGACTCTACATTGATTCCTAATGCATTGTAAAATCTTTCTTCTTGTTGCCTTGCTATATCTGTAATATTATAATTTAGACAAAGATTGCATCTTTTTACGTTTCCTGATTTGCTATAAATGTTCATCGTATAAAAATAATCATTTCGTTTCGTTGTTTATAATTTCTCTCGTAATTTGTACGCATTGTTTTGTGAAAATTTGCATTTTAACAATTTCTATGAGCACTTTTCAACATCAATCTTTGTAATAATATTGCACCACATTTTGGATCTCCTATATTATTCAAAACATTTATGATAATTCTGGTTCCCAGTTGCTATTCTGAGTTTTCGTATTGAATTATTTTTCAATTCAAAAAAATCACTAGTTTTCTATTTTGAAACAGTTAAACTCTTCTTAATAAATACCTTCGTGTGGCAACGTAATATTCAAAAAGTAAATTTTTATTCTCGGGGGCCTTAGGTTTTTTATGGTTGTTATTATCATGTTAATATTTTTCTTTTTTACACTTTTCCGCGGCTTTTAATATCAAATTGCCGCACTCACAGAAAAGCGAATGTGAGTGACGCAAGTAGATTGAGTAAAAATAAAATAAAATCAGAACGATCATTAATAAAGACATTCCCAGCAATACCGAGGTTTTTTAAGCGGTATGTATTGCTTGTCGTGAGTTCAGCATCCCGATATACCCTCTGCGGCTGTATATTTTTTATATTTGGTTAATAAAACCAATATCTAAATAGATATTATCATCATAACCAGAAGAGAAGAAAATTGAAGAACGATAAATTACTCTGGCATATGTGTTTATACACAGAGATGTGGTTTCCACAATAGACAAATGTGATTTTAAAACACTAATAATAATGTCTAATCAGAATCTATTTATATCTCTTTAAGATCAAAACCTAATTAATCTTCAATAATATACATCTCATAATGTACTAATTTCAATACTATTTAAAAAATGCTAAAAAAACGACAGATGATCATTATTTATTGGTGTCACTAACAATTTTGAATTGTTTTTACAGTTTTTTTCTAATTTTTTTTCTAATGGTTAATGTTTTGATTAGTTTGACAAAAAAAATAATTAAAAAAGCAGTTGATAATTTTGAAAAAAAAAATTACGATTCCTGATGATATAAAACCGAACAGAATCATAGTAACTATTTCATATCTGCAAACTTTTATTTAAAACCAAGACATAACATAATTACTAAAACATATTTAGTGCTTCTTACTTTTCTATCAAAAAAAAATTTAAAAATTCAATATTTTATACTAAAAATAAATAAAATTCTAAATAATTTTTATTTTGTTAAAAAAATAAAATTTTCAACGATTAAAAGAATCTTAAAACTTTTATGTTTCTTTTCTCAATAAATACAATTAAAAAAATTGCACATAAATATAGAATTTCATAGTTTACAAACAATATTATTTTCTTAATAGATGAAAATAAACTAGAAATCAAATCTAAAAATCAACATTGTTATTATATATTTTTATATTCTATCACAGAAAATATTTATTTTTTAGACAATTCCAAACTTTTTATATATTCGAAGCAACTTAAAAAATCGTTTTCCATCGCATTACAAATTTCCATATTAATTAATAATATTTCATTTTTTTCTTCATTAGTATCAACTGCCGTTGTGTAATAAGCAATCCTAAAAAAAGACTTTAATTTCAATATTTTTTGATCTATTTTTTCCAATTGAATCAAACCCAAACTTTTCACAGAATCACTTACATTGAAACTTAGCCCAATATTCATAAAAACCATTCTATAAATATTTTGTATCTCATAATATAAGTCAAAGTAGACCTTTGTTCGGATTAAATCTTGTTTATGGCACATATCACTAAACAAAACGCACGAGAATGCATTTTTTTAGAATATCAAACATTGCATCGTTGATTCCTGGTATCTCAACATTTTGCCTACTTCTATATTCTAATTTTAAATTATTCAGACTAATTGACAATAATTGTATTTTAAGCTTGTATAGCATATCAACATGAAGATATGTCTTAATACTTGCCTTTACACAACTAGTTTTGTCTAACCTTCTCTTATCATTCCACAATTCTTCTTGTAGTAAAATATTGTTTTTCATATATTCAACAACATCAAAATTTTTTTCCTCACCAGTTTCAATAATTTTGTTAAATGCATTGATAAGATTTTTATCAACCTTTTTCATGTAAAATTTTTTCAAACACCACCGACAAATTAGGACCAAAATTGATATTCCAAATATTGCAGAAAACACAATTATATTTAAAATTATAATTTTTTTCATTTCATCATCCAGTACCATTCCGATTTATTTCACAACGGTCTGAAAATAATAATTTTGGTTTTCAAATGAATATTCGTTTCTAGTTGTTTTATTGGTTGCGTAATATTAATTTTATCATAAATTAAAAAACTAATCGAATTCAAATGAAATTAATAAAATTATTTTTGCGCATTTTTACACAGATCCTCATTATTTATGAGCCGAACAGTTATAGACATATTCATTGTATTCATATAATTATTTATCTTTTTTTTAAGAAAAAATTTTATAAAAAAATTAAAACTTAGTTTAACCCACTTATAAACATAAATAAATATAATCTTTTTATCGTCAAACAAAATCAATAAACACATTTATCTTATTGATTCAAGATTTATTGAATTTTATTGATTCCGATATTCAATCAATAAATAATCAATTAAATTTGGATGATTAGTTTAGGTTGATAAATTAAACAAATAATAATAATATTAATTTAGAAACATAAGTTTCACTTTAGTTGTAATGAGTATAAATACTCACATTTAATTATTTTTGACAAGATGAATAATTTATTAAATAAATCAAAAACCAAAAATATTTATTTGAATTACGTGAGATATCAATCTCATTATCTTGACCATGACAATTTTTTTCACAAAACTTTTTTCTCGTGTTTTTTTTACAAATCTGTTTTATAAATACGAAAATTACGAAAAATCATAATGTATATTTTTCAAAAATGTTTGATAATTAATTTTTCTCTTTAATTAACACTTTCCCCTTATTTTTAATAGTATTAAATTGGTTATAAACAAATTAATTGCAAATTAACTTTAAATCAATTGTAATATATTTCAAATTACGCATAACTGTGTTGGAAGACTGGGCATCCGATAATTTATTTACTTTTGCATTCTTCTTTTCTACCATCACAAATATTTCATCTCGCCTTAGATAGACGTATGTCACTCAAAAAGTTTGACATCTTAACCTCAAACAATCAGTAACAAATGTTAAATTTAAAATTTCCCCTTTTATTCATTTTTATTTCTTTTAGTCAAATTAAATTAAACTATAGAAAAAGGGAATTGTGCGATGATTCCCAACAAACAGGAACTTTTGTTTTTTAAAAAAATTGGGCTAAAAAATTGTTTTGAAAGTTTGATGCATATGTATTTAAGTTTTTTTTCTGTAAAGTCGAATTTAGCGCTAAATTGTTTTTCTATGATTTCATAGGCAAGTTTTATTTCTGATTATGATATACTATTATAAAAATAATTTAGTAAAAAATATTATCAATAAACATATATCTCAAATTTCTTACAACATAAAAAAAAGATTGATCTAAACATTTTAGGTATGTATTTGATTGTCATTTATTTTTCCTGTTCATTCATAATAAAATTTTTATATAAAACATGTGTTGAATATCTAATTAAATGATATATTAATTTGGTGACAGATTATTTGTTGTTTAAAGCTGTCAAAAACACTTTGTTCATCTAATAAATTAAACGTCAGAAGAAATTTCAAATCAAAGAATAATTTTCATTAAATAAATAAATAGTTAATATTTTTTTTGTGTTTTTAAATAATCAGTCAAAATTAAATTGCTCAATAAAAAAAGAATTGCTACGGAATGTGAAATTAATGATTATTTTAAGATACAATTGATAAAATTTTTGAAAAAAATATATACACATATGAATAGGTTATAAATTTATTATTATCAATATTCTGTGAAAATTAAAATAAATTAATTTAAGTTTTCGAATTTATTTGCAAAATTGCTGTATCATTCACTTTAATAATTTCTTTTCTGAATGGGATAGTATTTGAAATGTTAAATATTTCATAGGAAAGATCCTAAAATCATAAAAAAACGAAAAGATTATTTAAAACATGTAATTCCATAAATTTTTATATAAATATAACAAAATTTGGTACATTAAGAATGTGAAAATCTTTAGAATTTTAGAATTTTTTTATTTCCTTTGTGCACACGCAATTTCACCGACCTTTATACCATCTTCAAAATCGATTCGTATAATATATTAATATTGCATATTCGTACATTATATCAAATTTAAATACGAAAAATAAAGTATACTATCGACCTTAGTTTGTTCTATTATTTCTAACTCTTTTTGTAATTTTTATGAAAAAATTTTGATAAAAATAATTGAACCCATCAGATTAACACAAAAAAATGAATATTCTCAAAAAATAACGATTCGAAATAATAGCACTATGTAACAAAAAATACAACTAAATATACTGCTTGAAAATTTAAATTTTCATATAAGTAAGATAGTTAAAAACGATAAAAAAACAATTCGAATTATTGAAAAGAATATAAATAAAACATGAAAACAACCTTTAATCACCATTAGAACGGTTAGATGTACGAATAGTTCCTCTCGGATTACCTGAATTTACCGAGATATAATTATGATTGATATTATGGAAAGACATTTAAACACGTTGATTGTTTATTTATGCTGCTTTTTAAGCTTTTTTGTGGTTTCCTGAAATTTATCATATTTTTGATCATAAAAGATCAAAATCATAATTTGTTTGATGTAGTGAACCAATATTAATTTATCACAACAAAAAATTGATTAAATCAAAAACACGTATAATGATAAAAAAGGTCAAATAATTCGAAAATGATTACTTTAAATGTACCGAAATACAAAATAACTAATTATTATAACTATTTTCGCCTAGTGAAAATATCCAACTATCATAAATATTCTTTGTAAATTTGTGTTTATTTCAACTTGTATTTTTTTATTTTTAAAACATAAACCAGGAATAAAAACTATGTGATAACAAAATATAGAAAAAAAGATATAATGTATTTTTTCATCCATTAAGAATAGTTTGTAATATTTTTATCATAAAATATATAAATAAATATTATCTTAGATATTCAATATGAGACGATAAAATAAATTATCATGTTTGTCTGCACTAAAAATACCCTTATATTAATCCATGTGTTTCTTTTGTTACAAAAACACCGAATTTTGATAAAAAAAAATGGCATAATATACATATTTATTCAAAGTATTCTTAAATCTCTTCATAATTTAAAGATTTGATCTCTGAATGCAGTTTTATCATTGATTATTCAATCTATCACAGAAAAATATTATATCTTTAATCAATTTTTTTAACTATAAATAATCTTTATTGATTTTTTTAGATTAAATTCATTTGTAATTCTGAACTTTAACAACAATAAATTACCTTATTTATAATTCTAACAGCGTAATAAAAATTTTAAAATATTCTTTAATTTGTAATCACAAATGTAAAAGCCTACATTTGTTGACCGTGACAGTTTTTTACAAAAAACACCCCGGTTGTTTCACATTTTAATGATCAATTTCAGCATGATACAAACGATACATATTAATGTGCATTAGCGAAAAGATCTTGAATATAGTTCTAGTATGTGTATCAAAGAAGTTTCCCAACTTAAAGATACCAATTAAGGCAATGAACACATACCAAAACAGTCTCTTTATTATATTTTCTCAAACCACATACATCGCTTACCGTATGATACGGCACGTGTATTGCACCGCATTATATTTCTTGCTTTTTTAAATACAAATAAAAGAACCAATTCTTGTTTAAAAAATTTCGATTTTTTCACTTCGGCATATTTTAATAAAAATTCTAAAACATTTAAATTGTTTTCGATACAATATTTTTTATTTTTCTTGAAAAAAAAGAAAAAAAAGATTTGTTGAAAAATTTCTTTACTTTTTAATATAGATTAAAATTATATTAAAAACTTTGTGATTATGTATTTGTAAACAAATACGAATTTATATAAACAGCTACAATATTATTTTTTTATTTAGTTCTAATTATGAAATATTTAATAGATTATTTGTAAATTTTTTCTGAAAAAACTAGACTTATTTTTTATAACACTTGTTGTATGTTTTTAATCAAAATGCTGATATAGAATGATATTAATAATATTTTTATTTCTTAAAGAAAAATAAAAAAACTAATATAATTAGTTTTTTTATAAAAAAAATTAAGAATTTAAAAAAAAAGAACAGCTATATTTAACAAATACAGATTTGCTCTTTTCTATTTACTATTATCCGATTCGTCGAACCTAAATTTTTTCGTTATATGGGTGCAGTGTTCAGTGACAACAGATTTGTTAGCAAAATAGTTTTCAGGTATTGAAATACTATTTAAAAATTGTTTCTTCAACAAATAGTATGTAAACGACTGTTTATAAAAGCAATTATTATTATGAGAATTATACGAATTGTTCTTTATCTATTTTTTTTAAATTATTTTCAAAATAATATACAGCTTAAGCATTTCTAATTTACAGAATTTGTTTAATTGATTATTTTTTCTATGCACTGATAAACATTTAAAAACATTTTATAACTGTGTTCATAGAATATCAAAAAAACAAACTAAATGTTTTAAGTGAAAAAATAGCATCTTTGGTTGCTTATGCAACAATGGATAATAATATTTTTATCCTTACATTTAAATTACATTCTAATAACACGAAATTTATTTTCTATTATTATTAAAAACTAATAGCAATTATTAATAAATGAATATATTATGTAAGGTTATTAAATATATTCTCAAAGAATCATAATATAAAATACATTAAAATACGTATTCCAAAATAATATATAATGCATATATACATATAATTTAACAATAATTTTGAAAAATGAATATTTACTACTATTAATTGAATTATGTACCATAAAAAGCTTAAATCAAACATATAATGTCAAAAATATTGTATCTGTTTGATATAAAGCATCCATATCAAATTTAACACTTAGACTCACAGGTGTTTTATAAATAAAAGATGTTATGATCATACTATATTAGATGCGATTGTAGGTAAAATGGTTTTTACCAATCAAAAATATTGATCTCCCGATAACTGACATTTTGCAAGACACAAATAAAATGCTGGCAAAAATAGCTTAATATCAAAAAAAAATATGTGAATGAAAAACATGAATCATAAAACTGTTTATCTATCTTTTTAAGACGCACATACACTTCTTAAATGTACCAAAATTTTTAATACTGGAAGCACAGATTCTAAGGCGGCACTTGCCACACATTTTTAAAAAACTGTAAAAAACATCATAGTGCGGGAGCTTAGGAGTTGATCAGAGTTAAGAGATAAGATTCTAAAATAGTGTTAGTAAGCAAGTAATAAGAAGAAGAAGACAAAGAATGATGGTTGTTAGTTTTATTGGAGTCGCTTATTCCGCTTCATAAGCCGTGTTGTCTTCCGGCGTGCCAATCGTGTACTTCATTGTTTATTCCTTCGTGCATCGTTCTTTTTTAGAAGGGGGATCGCCTTTTATAGTTCCATGCTGACTGTAATTATATGGAGCTATCTTATTGGCTGGTAAAGTGAACTTGAAAACATAGCCCCTCCTTCTAGCAACATAAGAAGTGTGTACTACCGCAATAATTTTTTTTTACACATTTATAATGCATATAATACACAAAACAAAATTTTTTATTAACATTTTCATAATTATCCTCACCTCAACCTTTTTTCAGGCACTACATCCTTTAAAATAAATCTTATTATTTAACTTTAAATTAACAATTTTCTCCACAAAAATGATCTTTCACTTCAAATGTATATTTAATTACCTTTTATATAATATATAAAAAGGGTAACATTATATAAAATAATATTTAATCAATTGTATATAGATTCACTGACCGTTTCTTATGTTTGAGGCATTATAAACATTCTTTGCTACATATAATCAATTCCAAAGGACAACATGACTATGATTTATAACAAAAAACATTGATTTGAATACGTTTTACAACTTAAATTATCTATATTATGTAATATGATTTGTATTTAAGAATTATTATTTTTTTGATTCGAATATATTGTAAAAAAGATAGACAATAAATCAAGATATAATCCAAAGATTATATACGAACAATCACAACAACAAAATCTATTTGTTTATACAAACAGAAATAACAAATATTTATTTTTTTTAAATTTCAACACGATAAAAACAAACAGTTTTTTTGTGTCTATTTATTAAATAACAAATATTTTTATTTCGGAATTTCTTTCACAGAACCAAACACGTATCATAAAAATAAATGATTTAATATTGATTCGCGTTGTCAATGAATCAAATCTATTATTATACTGAATAAGCAATTAAGAACTAAACATTGATACATTCCTTGATATTTTAAATATATTTTTAAGTAGGATTAAAACTATTTATTTTTTTAAATTGGAAATTTTTTTAGCTGCGATTTTTAATGTATCTATAGTCATTTCCCCCCGTAAAAAAATTTATCCACCAGTAATCAAAGTAAATTTAACATTTTTATTGATATAAATAAAAAAATCGTTTATCTAAAATTTAAAATCCAACAAATATATATTTGTTTACCTTTATCAACCTTATTTTATAATTTCTAAATATAAATATTAGTCATATTGTCGATGATATAAATGGCCAATGCAATTTTTTATATAAAATTTATAAACAATATTTGTCATGATAATTACCTAGAATATTTTATTTGTATTTTTTTTTATTTTTAAGTAATGCAAATATCGTGAATTAAGTATAAAAATGTGAAAAAAATAGTTGATATTTTAAAAACTATCATATTCAAAATGCAAATATATATATAGCTGATATAGAATGTGTTTTATGTAAGTAAAGCTAAAATATTGAATATAAAGATGAATATCTTTGAAATTTATAACATTTTAGGTGGAATCGATATAATATTTTAAGTAATATTGGATTTTTATCAACAATTATTATGCAATTTCGTAATATACTTTTCATTAAATTACAAAATATTGATAAAATTAACTTAGAATTATGTTTTATTCACGATATATTATGTATAAATATTTAATGATCATTTATTTACAATTTAACCGTCGACTATTTACAATAATAAATCTTGGTTAATATAAACAAGAACATTTTGTTAGAAAAAATTTTTATATAAAAAAATTGTGAAAACCCCAATATTAAAAGCTCTGTATAAAAATTCACTAGTAATTATAAGGATTTGAAATAGGTTTTTTTTAATTTTTGAATAAAAAGCCCATTAATTTTAGATCTATATAACAGAATTAAAAAATGTGCTAAAGTCTCATTTTTCAACAAGGATCAACTAAGCATTTTCGGTATTAACGATCAAAGTTGCTGCATTAAGCATTAATACAAAAAAATTTGCTTCAATGTTTTACATATTAATTGCGTATAACATGGTTACGATTTTTTTATAAAAATAAAAAAAATATTGTTTTTGTAGAAATTGCTGTATTTGCAGGTTTTTTATTTAAAAATCTTTTTTTATTTTAAGAATTTATAACTTACACAATAATAAATTGCTGAACAAAAAAATGGAGAACAATTCTAAATTTGTGCTTTATAAATGAAATTTTTTAATGAAAGTTGCTCAAGGAAATGTTTTTTTGTTGAATAGTTTTTGGTGTTGTTTAACCACCTTTAGAAAAAACACAATTGATCACAAATGTTCTTTGTTGAGTGAAATCGTAAAATTTTATTGTAAAATGCAGATATATAATTTTTATAGAAACTAGCTTACCAGTAGATATATAAAAAATTTAATATTGTACAGCTTAAAAAATTGTTTGATTCAAATTTAAAAATCATTGGTTAGTTGTTCTAATTGCTAAGTATTTGGTTTAAATAGATATTTATGTTTTCTTTTTACATTATTCTACCCTTTTTTAATCGAAAACTAGTTTTAACCTTGTGCTAGTCTTTGTAGTGTTTTTCTATACTCTTCTTGTTTTCTTTAGAATAATTATTGTATTTTTAAAATTATATGTATCATATGATAACGAAATCAGTAAAAAAAAATACCAAATGTGTGGACTATAAAAAACCGTTATCACAAAATATTCTAACTATTCGATCATTAATTTTGTAAATCAGTAAATAAAAATATCAAAAATTTTTTTTCTCTATAGAAGAGCATTAGAGATGTTTACCCAAAAATGCAGATTAATAATGAAAAATATAGTTTTATTATACAAGAGAAGCATAAAAAAACACATAAATCGCTATATTTTACAAATAAACGCAAAAAAATATTTACTATATTTTTAATGCGATAAACATTAGAATCAATTTTCAAATACAAAAAAAGAACGAGATAATGCCTAATGTATATTTTTGACAATTATATTACACATGTTTCTAACTAAATAACATAAAAGTGAAATAATTTGTGTTGTTGTTTGTTAATATATTTATCAATAATTATTAGTTTGAATAAAAAATATAAGTGGTTTATGACAATTTCTTGTTTTTTTGATAGTAACAAATTTTATTTGTGAATTTGCAATGTTTTTTTATTGTTTGTATCAAACTCTCTGATATTTAAAACCAATGATATTTTATTGGTTGATTTATAAATATTAAATTTTCTAATCAATAAATGATTAGATTAGTTATTTGGTTAAAGGTATTTTGATGATAGTAACATTTTTAAATCGCAAACTATAAATATAATTTTTTAAAAATAAATTATGCAATATATAAACTTCGTATATACATCAATTGGACCTGCTTCTTCAAACAATATTAACTTTTTATAACAGTTTAAATGAAACCAATATTTCAACTGAAATTTATTTTAACTCTTCTATAATACAGGATAACAATAAGATCTCCTTAATCAGTTTTTTTAAGAAAAAAGTAAAAAAAATTATAATATACGGTGTTAAATATAATTTAGATTTAAAAATTTATAATTACTACTTGAAAATTTATTAATAATATCATATAGTTCCGATTATATGCATTCGAGGTTTTCAATTGCCTTTTAATTTATGACAAATATTGTTTTTTGCTTTTCGAAAATCTAAATTTCATACAGCACAGAGTAAATTAAATCAAGAAAACTTAGAGCTTAAATCTAATGGTTACGATAAATTTACGGAATGTGTCTAAATAAAATAAATTATAAACATTTAACGAAAAAATTTTATATATTAGGTTTTTTTTTAAGTTGTCGATATTAATTAAAAATTTTTATATCTACCTTCTAACCTTTCTTTTTTATTTTTTAATCGATTACTGGCTTCGCAAGGAAATGATTAAAGAAAATATGTTAATAATAATTTTACAATATTTTCAATCAATCTTGCGACGATGCACTACTAAATAGCACACTGAACACTGAAAATTACAGTTATCAAATATTTTCTTGTATGTTTCTATTATTTAATAGTTTCATTATTATTTTTCTTGCTATCATCTTTTTTCATTGTTTTTGTGCTGAAAATGTATCTGATTATGTTCGGATTTGCTTTTTTGCGTGTTAAAACAGTTTCTATAGTGAAATCGAATATATGGTCAAACCCTTTTTGTGATACTATACATTATTTTGTTTCTGATAATGAAATTTAAGAATAATGAAATCATGTAAAGAACAGGTTTTTATATGATATATTTATCTCTTGTGTTATATCTATATGTAAAATTTTATTTATTTAGTTGATTGAGACAATGTTATTTTGTATAATAGTAATATAAAACTTACTAGTGTTAGGATATATTAAAATATGCTTTACAAAATTATTCTCAATTATTTTGATATTTCAACTGATTTTTCCACAATTATTGCATTGTATTGGATAAAAATAATAAATAATTTATAGATGCAATCAATTCTAAAAAAAATTTATTGTGATTTATAAGTTTAATCAATATTGTTGATATTAGATGATCGATACTACATTTAGAATGTTTATAAGAGATACAGCTTCTGAAAGGTCTGTTTTTCTTGTTTAATGTGTTATTATTGAGTATGAACCTTATTAATAGTTATTAAAAAACTTCGTGTTGTAGCAATCTAGTGATATGTGAGTGGGTATTACTTGACAGAAAGAAATTAGTGTAAAAGACTAAAAATGTTAATATAATGCGCTGTATTTAGTATAAAATGAAACTTTCGAATGGATACTATTTCACAGAGAAATAAATACTTTTCCTGGAGTAGGAAATGATGACTGCATTTGAAAAATTCTTTTTCATTTCATTGGTCAGTCTTTATTTCTAAATTTTGAAAATCAAGAAAAAAATGTATTTTTGACATTTTTCCTATCTATTGGTATGTTATTTGGCGTTTGAAGTTTGATCAATATTTTGATCAAAATTTGATCATTATTGATCTTCATTGGTGTAATTTTTGCAGATAAGCAAAAATGAAAGAATTTTGATTTTGTGATTTTTTTAATCAAAATATGATTGGTATTTTTTGATCAAAGAAAAGCTTAAATAAAGCTTTGTTAAATAAAAGAACGAGAAAAAATATCTTTTATTTTTAATACTAATTCATCCGATGATAGGAAACTGGGAAGACCGCGGGGTCGATCCAGAACTTCCAACCCCTGGTAAAAAATTTTTCTTTTTCCTCTAGTATTTTCCAGATATTACACACTAGAACTTATGAAGTTTGATCGTAGGGGTTTCGGGTATATATTTAAATTAGAAACATCTCCTTGTTGGATTTGCATACAAATACCGAATTCCAAAAGGAACTAAGTAAAAAGACTGAAGTTGGTCTTCTCTGGGTACGCAGTTCTAGGTTAGTTGCATCAAATATTTTTTTAAATCGACTAGTAATAGTAAACACCGTTTTTAAAAACAGGGGCCCGGAATGGTTGTAAGCTAAGTGTTTTATGAAAAAAAACTTCCTCGAGTTAATACTGAAAAAAAGTAGATGGACATAAACAGTTGTTTACAGTATGAATTAATACAAATTCTATGTAAATCCGACTTATTATCAAGCTTTTGAAACATAGAAAAACAATTTTCACATTATTGGGCAAGAAAAAAATATTTGTTTATAGTTGAGTTTTTCTAAAAAATGTATGTTATTTATTATAATCTCATCTATTGTCACTTTTTGTCAGCAATGATCTACACTATGATTTACAATTTTGTTTGCATCAAGTTTTTGCAATTTTTCAATAATTTTTTTGATAATACATACTGGGTGGATATAAATCAAAAAGGATTTAAATTTTGGTATTTTTCAAGTTTCTACTTTCTAGAGATGAGTATATATACCAATTTTAAAATATATAGTCGGCGTGATCTCCGTCTTGACGGCCAGAGATACGTAAGAAAGCTAAAAATAAAGATTTACGAGTTGTTTAAGAATCTTTCTGTTTATTCGAATATAGTACTCTTATAAGTGCTTGTTTATTGTATCTTTCCCAGGCTTTAAGTCTTGTTTGGTTCTTCGTTTCTAGTGTATTGTCTCATGGATATAAAATATAGAAATGAAGAAATAAAAAGTCTTAGATCAGGATAATACACAAATAAATTGTCAGAAACGATAATATTTATAACATCTAAGGTTCAAATTTAGATTTGTAAAATTATTTTTATTAGCGCCAATATTTAGATTATAAATATTTATATACGAAAAGGGAATTCCAATAGTATTTTTTTTAAAAATGTATGTTAACTATTAAAATTACATCAAACGTAATTTTTAGCGATTTTTCATCAAATACACTATCTTAAATAAGAAACACAATTAAAATAAATGCTTCAAATGACCAGTTTATTGATTATATAAGTTTGAAGTTTTTTTAAGTATATATAACTATATATTTTTTATATTGCTTTAATTGTATTAATTGGACATTATCTTCAATATGCTGCAATGAAAAAGTTACACCTGTTTCATGAACTCAAAGGATATTTTTATAACACAATTTTTTAAGTGGTTGTTGGACGAGAGAGGTGCAATTTACAGTAAGAAAAACGTATAAAGATTGTTTTTTTAATGTTTTTTGCACACATATATTTTTTTATTACACTTCCAATTAAAAACTGATTTAATATACTTTTTTAAAGATCAACTAACATATCAGATAAATGTAATATGATAAAAACCATATAATAGAATCTTTTGTTTCTGTTATAAATAACATATAAGAGATCAAGCAAAAAAAGAAATCATATTGATCAAATAAATCTATTCGTAAAATTTGAGCTATCACCATGTTGAAATATGTTTTTAAACATAATTTATTGTCGCGTCAAAATTATTAAAAAATGAAAAAAAATTCATTTGTAAAGAAAACTTCAATTGAGAATATTTTGGCTTTTTTTTTATTGATGCTGTAGATAAGTTTTAAATTGAAAGTTTAATTTGATTCAATATTTTTTTTTGAATTAGAAGAAAACGTTTTAATGTTGATAGATAGAAGTAAATTTTATTTGTTTATTGGTTTAATTTGAAGTTTAGTTAATTGGTTAAATAAAAAAATTTAAAACTATAAAAACAGATATAAATAAATATAAATGAAAAAAGTAAATTGTTTTTTTCACTTTCTAATATTATCAATCCGCCTTCATCCAACACACCAAAACAAGATGGGTTTGCTTCATCAACAAAACTGTTAATATTGTAATTATACACAAGTAATTTTTTTTGATTCCATTTTATTATTTTATTTTTTTTGTTTAAAACTATCATATTTTTATATTCATGTTAAATTGATTCAAATTATATAATTGCGCTATATTAATTTATTTTCGTGGTTATTGTACATGGATTCGACTATTACATTCGTAGAGATTTTTCATTTTATAGCATTCTAGCTCTTTATTCAAAGAAAAGATGTAAAATATTAGTAATTGAATTTTGATATATGCTTTGCATTTTATAAATCTATAAAAACATGTTAACGCAAATTTTTAATTAAATTTAAGTGAGCATTCGATTGATAATAAATGTATTTACATGATCTCTACGACAGATTTACTAAAAATCTTAATAAAGCAAAATTAAATGTTAAACATATTACACAAACTGCAAATATATGCATGCAAAGAACTTTTTTTCGCTAGCAACAGATAAACGAAAAACATATTACCTTACGAATATAAGCGCTTTAGAAAATGTTTTTACACCACCAAAAAGCTATTAATGTATTTTACCAATTCACGTTAAAAAAATAATATAATCTAAAATTTTTGCTTAAAGTTTTAATGATAAGGGATTTTAGTGCATTTATTAATCACGGATGAAATTCTTTGTGTTAAAATTTCAATTCTTCTTGTAATCATGATTTATTCCATTCAAGACGTAATTGCTGTAGAAGATTTAGGTCATCATCAAACAAAGAGATTCAAATGTAATACTTGTGGACTAGAACATGATTTTGAAAACCCCATATAAAATAAAAGGTAGAAAGAAAGAAAAGAAGGAATTATCTTTTAAGAATACATCAATAATAAATAAACGTTAATGTTTTACTTTTATTTACATTTTTCATATTTACTCGGCTCACTTCTGTACAATCTATACCACAATTGCAAATCAAAAAAGCACTTTTTGGAACATAAACACCATAAAAACTTTATTAAAAAATTTTTAGGATATTTAGTATGATTCTGGACGAAAATATTAGATATGAACCATATATTATCATTTTTTTAATAGAATGTATATAGTATGCGCGTTCTTGCAGCTTTCATACTCACAATGACTGGTAAAATATTTTGAATTACTTGTCGTAAAATTTATTTTTACTGGATTAATTATATTATTTTTTAACGTTCTTCAATTTGACAAAACATTTGGATGGCTTATATTTGTTGTTTCAGCAATATGTTTTTGATTTTTTAATTAGGAAAAACATTCAATTTTTTATTTTAGTATTAAATTAAGTTGCTATATAGATTTTCCATAAAATTTTTTTTTGACATACAATCCTACTTATTTTTAATATAAATACTTTAAAAAATACAATGATATTATTTCTTGAAAATTTGTTTAACAGATTCCGTAATATTTTAATTTTTTTTTTTTATTTTTACACAATAATATCAATATAAGTCGTATGAACTTTTTTTGTAGCGTGAAATGATACATATGCGGATGTATATTATATGGTTCTTTTATTACCAATATAAGTTTACCTGATAGAAATGAAATACAAAAAAATTGGTAGAAAAATAAAATATACCAATATTTTATGTATTTTTTTGCAGCACCTTTATAATTTATTGGTTTTTAAAATCAAGATATTTTGACATATCAAATATTTATAAATCGATTCTAAATATTTTATACTTTTTTTGTTTTGATTTTTTAATGTAATTTCATGTGCCCTAAACTGGATTCTGAAGCTTAAAATTTAACCTCACATATAGTGGTATATTTGCAAAACTATTGCGATAATAAATAATCATTTGATGTCTACTAAAGTATCTTTTACAGTATTAAATCAGTGATTTAATAGCACAATATACATGCGTTTAATTGTTTTTTTTCGAGTATAACACGATTAATTTAGATATATATAAATTTACCGATTAGGACATCTATTATCATTTTGATAGTATCAGAGTGCATTTTTTTTGATTTATTACTTTTAAAATCCGATATAATTGAAAAAAAAGTTTTTATAATAAATATTTTTTTGTCTAAGAAGTATACAATGTTTTAATTGCATTTTTTTTATTTCTTTTAATTTTTGTGATATTTGAATTGAATTAATCTTGGCTTCTCTAATGATTATGACGAATTTTCTTGCTTCATGTTTTTGCTAGAAATTTGGAGGTATTTTATTTGATTTCTGATCTTGATTGTTGGTTTTTTAAAATTTTTAACAATTAAAAAGTTACGAATGAAAATTACAGAGTTTTTATAGTTTATAAGCCTCACAAGTACCATTTTTTGTTTAGTTCACTGTATTGTCTTGCTATAGAATTTATATTAATGATTAAATTTCAATTTTTTAATATTTTTGCGGATTATGTAGTGATTGTCTAATTTTTTTGTTTTAGAATTTAAAAATTACATATCAAGTTCTTATCTCTCAAAATATATATTTCATAAACATATAAATATATAATTTATATTGTAAACCTTTTTTTCCTCAATAATATATCTTAATCTCCACTTATTTTGATTTTTATCGTTTAAATATAATCTAACGTACAGTATTATATATTTTTATGCATCATTTGTTTTGAAAGAAAAATTACATTATTTAGACGATACTTTATGAGCAATTATGTTACAAATATATCTTAGATTGATTTTATGTTTTTAATAGTAATTATAATTTTTCGACTGTTTTTTTATCTTAATATTTGTATCACTTGGGTGTTTATTAGATTAGTAATTTGGTAGTTTTCTTTAAAATATCAATTACAAACATATTTCTTTATCGTGAATGTAAAATAAACGCATTTGGAACTGTAAAAATTCTTGCAAATTCAATTTCACATAAATGTGTATATTTAACAGAATGCGATTTCTACTGTTTTTTTTCAATGTGATTTTTATAAGATTATATTAATATACTAAATTAAATATAGATGATCTAAGTTTAAGTATTAATATTTTTTATTTAATATAAAACATATTATATGTTATATATTTTTTTATTAGATTATCAGATGGGTTTACGTGCGATGCCAATTGATTCATTAATATAAGCCTATATAAAAACTATATCTACAATTATGTGAGTAGTGAACTTGGGTCAATAAAGATTTTAATAATTGTTATGTCGTCAAAATATTGACACAAAAAAATAATTCTGTTGTATTTTTTTAATACAAATTTAATGAATTGTGTTTAAAAACAAAATTTTTGCACTTTTTTGGTAAAGTGATAGATAGCTATGTCAAAAGTCTAATAACTTTTAAAAAAACAAACGATTTTGCATCCAATATATTTTTTATTATATTTTTATAAGAATATTGTAAGTTTGTGTCTCTTTGAAAATAGTAACCGTATTTCAAATAAATAGTGCTTATTAACATTTTTGTTGTTGTTAAAATGTTTGTATTTTATTTTATTTTATTTATTACGTTATAAATATTTTTCCATCCTATAAAATAATAACTTTAATATGTTCAACTATTTTATGAATTCTTTGATATATTTGATTTAATTTGATTTAAGATTCATTTTTAATATATTTCTTTATAATTTAATA
This sequence comes from Edhazardia aedis USNM 41457, assembly GCA_000230595.3. Classification (NCBI taxonomy): domain Eukaryota; kingdom Fungi; phylum Microsporidia; family Culicosporidae; genus Edhazardia; species Edhazardia aedis. Next base: position 882,856 of record AFBI03000004.1, read on the forward strand.
AAAAATATTTTTACTTTTGTTTTTTGTTCAATATTGGTAATTTAAACTAAGAATTTATATGTGAAAAGGTGTACGCTAGCACATTGAATATCTAAAATGGCTGGGGTTTTTTGTGATTTTTGAGTAATATAGTAAATTTTGACTTCAAAATTTAAATACAAAAAAAATTTAATTTCATTCAATATGTCTAAGAACTATAACAAATATATAAGCAATATGATATATTTAATGTTTTTTTTATCAGGTTTAATATTGAATATTATCGATAATATTTTCTATTTATAATAATTTATAGATCTTATATGGTAAAATAAAGGTATAATTTATAATTCAGAAGAAAAAAGATGTATAAAAGTTTTATATAAAGAATTTACATACACGAATATTGGTAATAAGACAACAAATTGTTAATTTAAATTTTTAATATGTATAAAAAGTATTTGATGAATGAAAAATGAAAATCTGGGTTTTTGATGTAATATAAATATAGAAGATAATAAGGTATGTATTGTAGTGTATGATATTATTTTTAAAGGTTTATAAACGTTTAGATATAAAAAAAAATTATTTTTGTTTTTTCTGTTATTAAAAGCCTGATAATATAATATTAATGAAATATTTCTATGATTTTTTGGTTATTTCGATATATCTGCTTTTATTTACCAACTTTTAATAGTATATTTGTTGAAAATACATAAATTTCTTATATTACACAAAACTCAATCAAATAAATAGATAGCGTAAGGAAGTTAGAAAATTACCTTTTTTTAATTCGATATGATATTAATTAAAGTGTACCAAAGTGACAAATATCATCAAAGCTATCAAATAAGGTATATTATTGATTTAATGGAATTAATAGTTCGAATTTATTTAATTATTTTTTTTATGATACTGCGGTATTTCGCGGATAATTTTAATGAATGAAGATAACAATTGAATATAGATATGTATTTATTTATTTAACTCGACGAATAGATTTCCCGAAATTGTAGCCGTCGGTGCACAATATCGATTTTCACAGTGACTGTTTCTGTGTTACCTGGGACTACATTTTTGGGCCTGTCTATAGTTTTTGAGGGATCCTGCACGCTAATTAGTGAATTCCTTATTTCGTAAAGTTACCCTTCTTTTGTGATACTCTGTGAATCTTTAGCTGGTAAATTTAAGAAAAGCATGCTGTAATATGCAGCAATACGAATTGAAGAATAGTTTAATAAATTCTTATAGTAAGTAAATTCAAAATATTTTATATAAAAATATAATAATATATTTTTAGTTATTTATATGCGATAAATATTATATAGTTATATGAAATTCTTTTTTTTTATTGTGCGTATTGAAGAATAGGTTAGTGAAAATTGGTAGTAAGTTGTATATAAGATACTTTATATAAGAACTGAAATAATAAATTTTTTAATTAAATATTGTCATTAATGTTGTATAAAGGCATTACAAAAACAATCTATGGTAAAATTTATAGATTATTGTGGCGCATAAAGCAGGTTTTGTTAAGATTTTATAATAATTTCATATATATTATCTATAAGATATATAAAAAAATGTTATTTTTACATTAATAGTTGTTTATTAAATAAAATTCTAACATAATATAAAAATCTGTAAAATATACTATAATGTTATAGAAAGTTTCTTTTTAGGCTATAATTGTTAGTATTATTGTGAATATTATTTTTGTGGTTAAAAAGATATAAAATATCATAAAAAATTAATAATTTTTTTATATGATATTATATACTTACATTAAAGTATGAAAACCAATAAAAAATTTTAGATTTGATGAGTATAATATGTAATTATTGTTAAATATCGATTTTTCTGGAAGGATATTGAATATTTTTATGTGTGAAGGATAATTCATATTAAAAACATCATGTTTAAAATAAAACACACAAATTACAATTCAATATTTCTATGATTGAAAACTTATGTCAAATAGTATGATATAGAAATTATAAATATTAGTATAAATAAACAAAAAATCTTTCTTTGTTATTTAATTAAAATAATAAAATTTTGATAATATGATTATATTATATAAAACATTAGATGTGTAATATAGAAATTATAAATCTTACTATATATAAAGAAAAAAATCTTTTTTTATATAATAAAAATAATAAAACTTTGATAATATGATTATATAATATAAAACATTAGATGTGTAATATAGAAATTATAAATCTTACTATATATAAAGAAAAAATCTTTTTTATATAATTAAAATAATAAAACTTTGGTAATATGATTATATAATATAAAACATTAGATGTGTAATATAAAAATTATAAATCTTACTATATATAAAGAAAAAAATATTTTTGATAATAAAACAATAAAAATACAGAAAAATATCGGGATATATCATAAATAAAACATGTACTACTTATAATATTGATTTTTTAATAATCAAAAAAGATAATTATAAACATAAATTAACACAATCTGAAATAAAAAACAATGATAAACAGAATCTTAATACCGTTTTAATATTAAACATTTTATACTGAGTATTAAAGACAACAATTTGTCCAGTTACCTGAAATATCACTACTTGAATCATCTTCAGTTTTTTTATTTTGATTCAGAGTCATACTTTTCATTTTTTCTGCGATATCATCAATTTTTCTGAATCCATCTTGTTCTGAATGATCTCTATTAATAGTATTAATTTTTGAATTATTATTTGTATGGTCTCTCTACTAATATTTCTAATAGTATTTGTATTAGATTTATGATTATTTATACTATTGTGTTTATTTACACGAACTTGTTTATCGAAATTACTATTAATATGAGTATTTTTATTATTACTAGTATTAGTATCGTATTCAGTGTTACTACAACTGTCAGAATAATAGCCATCATCTATATTACTATTATTTTTAAGCAAAAACTGTGGTACAATGTTTCCACTTTCTTGTAAAACTTTAATTAGCTGTTTTTTTCTTTTTATATCGGCCAAATCGCTATAAAAAGAGATTGCATGGCCTTGTCTTCCACATCTGCCACTTCTACCGATTCTGTGGATGTACTCTTTTATGTTACGTGGTAGCTCGTAGTTTATTACTAAGCCGATGTTAGGAATATCCAAACCTCTCGCTGCTACGCTTGTTGCAACCAGAACTTTGCATGATCCATTTGAAAAGTTTTGCAGTGAAGTTTCGCGTTCAATTTGATCTTTATCACCGTGAATTGATGTACATTTTACTCCTTTTAAGCGCAGTGAGCGTTCTAAATCTCTGCATCTTTTTTTTGTCTCTACAAATATTAATACAAGACCGTTATTAGGTGTTATATTATTGTTATTATTACTACTATTATTATTATTATTTGTATTTTGATTAGAATTGTCATTACCAGATAAATCATTTAGATTATTGATAGTACCTTTAAAATACTTCTTGATAATTTTGACAAGAACGTTTTCTTTTACAATACCGTAGGAAGACAAGATCTCCTGCTTGATATTCTTAATAGTCTCATTCTTGAACTCGATTGTAATTTTATCACTGAGCCACTTATCGGCAATGACTCTGATATTTGAATCAAAAGTAGCAGAAAACATATAGAGAAAAATATCTTTTCGCAAATTAGCATTAATATAATTCATGTCTTTCTCAAAACCCATGTCAAGCATTCTATCTGCCTCGTCTAAAACGTAGTATTTTATGTTTTTTAGAGTTAGAAAATTTCTGTTGATAAAGTCGCATAATCTGCCAGGTGTTGCTACTAAAATGTCGATGCCAGCCTTTATTTTGTTTCTTTGTGTGCCTACATCCGTTCCACCGTAAATTATTCCTGTTTTGTAGAGTGGTTTTATTTTCTTGTATTTTATTTGTGGAGTAATTTGTTTAACTTTTACTACCTCAGGTTCCTTAATCAACCAAGGATCTACATTAGTATTGTTATCTACATTAGTATTGTTATCAATATTAGTATTGTTGTTTTTAGTATTATCGTCTTCTTTGACGAATTCAATTAACCCTAAAAGACTATCAAGCTGCACTTTAATCTGAATTGCAAGCTCCCTTGTTGGTGTAATAATCAAAGCACGCAATTTTGGTCTTTCCAAAACCTTCAATTTAAGCAATATCGGCACAAGAAAAGCGAGTGTTTTTCCAATTCCAGTTGGTGCACGACACAAAACATTTTTATTGTGCAGAATAGCTGGTATCGCAAAGCTTTGAATCGCTGTTGGTGTTAATTTAGATAGGTATTTATGCATCGTGTCGTTTAATTTCAGATCTGTGAATTTTAGCAATGGTTTTATGTTTATGCTGCATTTTACATTATTTAAATCGTGTATGTGTGGTTTTTCTTCCTCAACCGGCGTTGTTATGCCATTCATTTTGTTGCTTACCTTGTCAATATTTTTTTCTTATCTAATTTATTGTTTATGCATGAATTCTTATCTAATATATCATCACTTATATTTTTACTACAATCATCAGTATTTAAAACATCATTATAATAATGTGATAGTAAATATTCTTCAGGTGGAAAGATCTCCTCGTCGTAGGATGTGTCTCTATCTAAGCTAGAAAGAAAAGATCCTGGAATATTTGTATTATTATTTCGGCTATGCTGGAAAGATTTTTCGGCGTCGCGTAGATTCGGTGGAACATAAAAACTTTCTGATTGTGTTGTTTCGTCTTTTTTGCTCCATTTATCATTCACTTTTGTGTCCGTTTTATTGTTTGAATATAAATTACCATTATTAGGGTTAGGGTTAGAATTATACTGATTATCGACATTATATTTATTATTATTGGGGTTAGGGTTATATTTATATTGATCATTATTATAATTATATTTAGGGTCAGGGTTAGGGTTATATTTATATTTATATTGATCATTATTATAATTATATTTAGAGTTAGAATCAGAGTTAGGATTATACTGAACATCATTATTATATTTGAATCTATAATCTTGACTATTATAATTAGATCTATACTTATCATTATTATAATTAATATTTGGTTTAAATTTATTATCATTATTATCATCAATATTATCAGATTTCAATTTACTAACATTATTCAAATTTATTATATAAGATTCATTATTATTGTTCTTATCAAATTTTCTGTCATCTGTTTTCTGATTAAATTTATTATCAATTCTACTATGCGATTTAAAATTATCTTCATTTATATAAACATTATCGTCATTAACACTTCTACTTCTACTACTATTACTACTAAAAACTCTCGCATCACAAACATACTTCTCACTATTACTATTCTCATTATCATTCTTATCAAATTTAATATTTTTATCGTGTTTATTAATCTGAAAATCTTCATTTCCCACAGGTGTCGAACTTTCTGAACGATTCCAGTTTGAATTATCATAAACATTCTGGTTATTTCTATCTGACGGAAAAAATTGTTTTTCTTCATTAGCATTTTTATCATCGTTTTCCTTTTTTCTGTTATAGCTTTTATTGTGCCTGTTTTTATTAAATATCTCTCTGCTACCATCGTTTCTATTGTTATTGCCATATTTCATGTTGTTTCTATAACCATCGTTTCTATAGCTACTATTTCTGTAATTTCTATCATATTTTCTACTATCAAAATTATTCATATCATTCATATTATTTACATTGTCATCTCTATCATTTCTATAGTATTTTCTATTGTTCAAAGTATTATTACTATTATTATCATTGCTTCTATAACTTCTTTCACTAACTGCCTCACTTTCATCACCGCTTTTTGTATTGCGTAAATGTGGCGGAATATACATTTGATTATCACCTTTACTGTCGTTTTTCTTTTCCTTCTCCGTTGACATTATTTCTTTGGGGTTGTGGAAATCTCTTCAAATTGAATAAAATACTTTCTGTGTTTTTAATCATTGAAGAACATATGCTAATAAATTCTTTTTGATTCGTACATAAAATAAAGTATCGAATTATTTATATAAATACTAATATTACTTACAATATTAAATTGATAGTCGCTCTTATTGAATATTTTTTTTTTAATAAAAATTGTTCTGAAAGAATATTCATTTACAAATTACAATAAAAAAGAATTTTATTGTAACAAACTATTTAACAGTAAAATTTATTAGTTGTTTTTTGTATTCAATTAATTTATTACTTTCAGGGCTTTTATTGAATAGTTCAAACATAAAAAAATTTTTCTTTTAACTTATTTATAGCCTTTGAATGTTTTTATAACTAGTTATATCGCTTTTGTAATATTGTTATAACATATTTTATTTTACACAATATTTAATTAAAATGTTGAAATCATATTAAAAACCAATAATAAAACATTTAAATTATTTAAATTCTTATCTAAGCAAATTTTTTATCTTTTTTAATATCTTATTATAACACTTCAATTACTTTAAAACAAATTTAGAAAAACATTTAAAATATTAGTTCAAAGAAAATTATAAATTTTTAAATATCTTTTCAAGCAAATTTCACAAATTTTTTAATATTTTATTACAAGACTTCAATTACTTTAAAACAAATTTAGAAAAACATTTAAAATATTATTCAAAGAAAATTATAAATTTTTGAATATCTTTTCAAGCAAATTTCACAAATTTTTTAATTTTTTATTAATTTATTGCAAGAATAAAAAATTTAATTTCTTAATCTTTTAAAATGATCAAACTACTATAAAAAACTTCAATTTACTATTGTATTCAAATAAAATACACTTAAATTACAAATTAAATGGGACAAAATTATAACTTATTCTCAATCTCTTTCTAATATATAAATAAAATACAAGATAAAAACCAAATTTCTTTTTTTTTACTTTAATTTCTTGATTCTTAAATTTTAAAGTTACACGTCAAATACATTTAATTCTATAAAAATTTAGTACAATTAAAATTAATAAAATTAACTAATATATTGGTTGAAGAAAAAATAAGATTCTTCGCTGTAATTATACACTATTAGTTATCTAAATTGCTTAACATAACTACATTAACAAATTTTTATTTATTCAACATCAATTTTAATTCAAAAAATGTTATAAATTAACTTTACCATTAAAAAAAATATTTTTAATATATATGAAATTTATTGTAAGTATAATACATAAAAAAAGTTGATATTCAACATAAAAATCATATTTAAACTTTATAATCTATTTAAAAAGTAAAATAAAACAAGTCTTATAACATATTCCATTATCTAAGTGAAAATGTTATCTTATTACCTTCAGTCAATTTGTTAGATACAACAAACTATTTGTGTAAAAATATATATTCGATCCAATACAAAAAAATATATTTTTTATACTTAAAATATATTCTTTATTTGTAATATACGATAAGAATATCACAAATGAATTTATATGCATTTTTTAATATAAAATTACCAAATTCATGTGATAATTGGGATCGTATATTTTGAATTGCAATTCGAAAACCATACGTTAAATACTTATGTTAATAAAAAACGTTTAAATAATTGTTTTAGAACAATATTTACCTTTTAATGCACATTTTTAAGTTTATTTACTAAAATTTGTAATTGGGTAAGTAATTATAAAATAACACTTAAAATCATACAACAAAATAAATCACATATATGAGTATAATAGATTTATATTAAGTTGATTAAAAAACTATTTCTTAAAATTCTTGTTAAATTTTATATCTTATAATAATAAATAAAATACATATAATACAATAATTTTATGCACAAAAAAATATAATAAAAAGTATTTATAAATAATATTTTTTAAAATACTATTTCAATAGAGTTACATTCATTAAAAATTTTATATCTTAGATTACTTTTGATTTCTCTTAATCTAATTCCAAACAATCCTAATATAATACCACTTAAAACACAACTAAACATACAAAATTTTGTTTTATTTCATTTTATAAATATTTTGATAAATTGTTATTTTTTACAAATAATAAGGATGTTAAGTATAAAATTCTAATTTTTAAAAAAAAACTTATATTTGAATGCAAATAAAAAATAACACAAACAAATTTATAATATGATATACTTAAAATTTGATCGCTTATTTCCTATATCTAATACAAATACTTCTTTATAACACATTTATATTTAGTTTTTTATATAAAACATTTTAAATCTTGTGTTTCTTATATTATGAATCTCTATTAAACTTAAAAAACTAATTTATACACTATTTTAATTTTTTAAACATATAATACACTATATTAATTAAATAACATTGCAACATCCTTTGAAATAATATTGTTACAAAATGAAAACTAACTTTAAATGTAAAAAATGTTAACATTGAAAAGCATTATTGACAATTTCTATTTTTCTACTATTTTTTATCTTAAGGCATAATGAAAGAATTCTAGCAAGAAAAAAAAAGAGATAAACCAAATAGATAAATATATATAAGAAAAATCAGAAAACACTACTAAATTTTTTTGAAATTCTTTTTATGTTTTTTCTAAAAGATTTGATGCACCAATTTTTAAATTAACTTAACCACATCTAAAAAAATTTTAGCACTAAATACAGTTTTTAAACCAACATACTTATATCTTTGACATTTTGATATACTTATATCAGTTGTTTTCTAAAAAAGTCTTAGTATTAATCAAAGTTAAAGGTAAATAATATGATATCCATATAATTTTCCTTTATAAAATTAAAAAGAATAATTTTTATGAATGTATTCTAGCCTGTTAATAATTTTATCCAAATTACGAATCTAATAATGTTCAAATAAGAAAAAAAAATTGTACAAAAATAATCAACATTTTTGCTAATAAAACAAATACTTTCCGTATTAGTAATAGATATTTTTTGATTGTTTTTATTTTATGAAAAATATCGGGGGTTTTTTTTGCATAATACTATATTTTAATTACGATAAAAAGATCCTATATGATATTTTGTATCTAGAATATTATATCTATCTCCAGATATGATATCAGATCTTTCATTGGTCTATTATATATATTTTAAGCCTTGCTTTCTCTAAATAAAAAAATTTGGGATGCAAAAAAAATAATAAAACAAACTAATCATAATATATTTGCATATTTAACACAGAATCACGCTTGTCCACAAAAATTTTTATTTTTACACTGTTAAACATAAAATACAAAAATAAATATATTACAGCTAATTTTTGAATTCTATATGTACAATTTTGCTAAAAATAGTATATCGCATAAAAAATTCTACCACAATGTCCAATCATCGAACATACTACACAAATACTATTAAAATATAACAATACAGGCACAGGATATTTACGATTTAAAAATTATCACATTTTTAATTACGAAATTTTTTACATATAAATTTATTATCTGATAGCATTTTTATTTTGTATTTAATGATTTGCACATAAACATTCAAAGTAGTGTTTGATCAAAAAATAACACAATAAAAAGCGCTAATTGTATTTGCACGTGCATTTAACATGACAATTAAATACTATTTCAAATTATCTATATTTAAAGGTAGAATTACTTTACATTTTATAAATTTCCAGTAACCTCTGTGTAAAACCTCATTCATATGCTTATTATATTTATATTTAAAAAAATTGAAATGTCTGTATATAATATACATTAGAACAATTTTTTTTTGAAATTTTGAAATAAAAGACTATTAAAAACCATCGTAAGTAACGATATTAGCACAAATTGTGGCTCACCGATTCCAGTCGCCTATAATTTTTTTTCTTTTAATCATTTTACATACCAGAAATAATTATAATTTTTTAGTTTTTTCTACCTAAAGCCTAAATAAAAGAGATTTAAAATGAAAGAGACAAACACACCAGAAAGTATGAAGCGAGCACACAATTAATTGAATAAAAATAGTACCACCGAAAGATGATTGCATATTAAGTCATTATACCTCAACTTTTATATTAATAAAGGTGAATCTGTTCACCATAATAACGATCTATATTTCTACTTCCCTAGATACTTAAAAATGTTAACAGCTTATTTTAATAGGAATATTTGTCTAAATAAAATATTGCACATAAATTTACTTAAATAAATCTCAAATCATCTTTTTAAGTATCATAATCTACACAATAAATTCACATGCATGATGCACATCAAAAATTATTATATTGCCGGTGTGACTAATTTATATAAAGTTATCGTAAATAAATTTATTTAACGGCTTAAGTTGATTTTCTAACTCAGGATTATGTCTCTTGGAGGATATTGCATAAAAACATATTCCCACCTTGCGCCGTCTCTTTCCCTTCATACAGTCTTTTGTATCATGAATTCTCACAAATAAGTCTATTAACCTAAGTTAAATAAGAAAGATTTTATTGAATAAAAATTTCTTTCATTTTCAATTTCTAATTTATTCTTGAATATAAAAAATGTGTCTTTCCGCTAAACCCTTCAGCCCTGTGGGATGTCAAGACAAACAATACCAGAATATAAAAACATATTCACAAAAAGATATCATAGTTTGTAAATCTTCAATACAAAATTGCTCTATGTAAATTGTAAAATCTAAAATTCTATCGCTTCTGTATTAATTCTAAATAAAATAACAAATATATTTTTTTTAGATTTTTACCCTTGGAAAAATATTATCAAGCTAATGATATTAATAAAAAAAACCTATTTATATAAAAAAATGTAACAAAATTAAATAATAGAGCAAAATGTATTTACTATCAAAAAAATCTAATTTTAGTCTCACATCCAAGTTTATCGTATATTTCTACATAAAAATATGTAGATTTTTTTTGATTACGTAATAATTTTTACTGCAAAAAACATTAAAAATGTAAAACTGTTATAATTACATATTAATATATTATTTGATTTTTTCTATTTACTAAATGTTAAAAAACACTGATTCCACAGTATCTTTAACATAATTAAAAATGTATGATAGAAAAAAAAATGAATTAAAAAATTATTGTTGATAAAAATTTAGATTTCAATACATATCAAAATGGTTTATATGAATTAAGAAATTCAAACATCTAAAATACTATAAAATTTTTTAATCTAAAAATTAAAAATCCAATAATAAGTTTAATAAAAAACACTATAAAAATAGCGAAAATTAGAAAAATTTGTTTGAATATATTAAACACTACAATTCAAAAAATTTATATTTTTACAGTATATTATATTATATTGGTAATACGTTCAAAGTTAAAAATATATATATTCACAACATAAAAAGTATAAAAAGAATATACATGCATATATATATGCATTTCTTATAATATTACATATAACGCGCTCGACATTTTATTCCTTTTTGATATTTAAATCATATAAAAATTTATACTCGCATTTAAGAAACGAAAAACCTTACAAATAAGAAAAAAACTTTATATTTTAAATTACTGACATATATAAAAAAACCTGTTTTATAATTTATTATATTTAAAATTTTTATTTTATATCTAAAATTCAAATATATGAATAATTGATTTGATGAGGTTAAATAAATTTGATAGTAAATTTAAGAATTCTTAGCTCATTTGCATGATAGCATTTTTACTCTCAGATATGTTGATTTTCAGGATAATATAATATTCCCAAATTTATCTCATTTTAAGTAATCAAATATGTATTGAAAAATTTAAATTTTCTAAAATAATATAAATACAATTCTATCATACTGAATAAAAAAATTATGTGTTAAGAGTATAAAAGCACAAAAATCAAAAAAAAACTAGAAATATTTTATTAAGATTTTTTTAGATAAAACTTTTATATTCCATTCAAAAGAATCAAATAAAATTTATGTAAAACAAAAGAAATTCATATTTTGCCTTTATGTGTTTTTCAATGCTCTAAAAATATCGTATCGCCAATTATAAATTCTAATTCTTACAAGATAATTTGCATAATGATTAATTATTTTTATTTTTCTTAAACAAGTAAATCTAAAAATTTATTTTTATTTTTTAAGCCGCAGTTTTCAAAAAATCGTTACTTATTTTATACATAAAAAAATAAGAAGATTTTAATCAAGAAACCTGTAAAACTATGAAATAATTAATGTTGCCTTTTCAGCGAAAATGCGACTAGATTTTTCTGTAGTAGAAACAAAGTAAAGTTTTTTTTGACAATATGTAGAGTAAAATAGTTTTGATCAGTAAAAAAAGATGAAGTATCTTTAAATCATGGAATAAGGAAAATATTGCTGAGTCATTAAGATTATAGGGTTTTATAAATAAATGTTAAAATGTAATTTGAATTTTTATTTTAAATGAATGTTCCGTATTTATTAACCAAACAATTTTCACCGTTATTCAATGTCAAATGACTTTTTTTTATCATAATTGTATTTTTATTCAAATTAATATAGTGTTTATTCGTAAAACAAACGAAAATTCGAATGCTATTCAATGTTGAATTAGGACCGGTGTTATATAAATTAAGATAAATCTATAGAACGGAAATTAACAATCGGATTAGACAAATACTAGTTATATATATTTTGGTTACAGGTGTTTACGCAGTGTGCCATGAACCATAATTTCTCTCTCGTTCCTTCTTCCTTCTTTATTTTGCGTAACTAAGGGTTGAAATTATGGCAAGAAACACGGTAATAAGTTAGAATTGCAAGAAAGCCTCATAATTCTGCCCATGAAGCCAGTGCGCTCCGTCAAGTAAATATATTTTATAATGATACTCTCAAAAATATAAACAGTTTTATATAAATTTATTGATATAACAATAAAATTTGTCAGGATGAAAGTAAATAAAATGAAAATTCGACTTGTGTTTTATAAAATATTTGAAGTAAAATTTGTCAGACACCTTAAAATAAATGAATCCAATATATCCTAATTTTTAAAATTTAAAAAAATTCGTTATTCATAAACAATATTTGAATGTTGTGTTACTTGTAACATTATAATATCCAACGAACATATTCTCTAAAAACAAATTTAACATTATAAAAACTAAATAGGTTTGAAAAGATAATATTTTCTCAAATTAATAATTTCAAATATGAAATGTGTATATATGATCAGACTCTTGCGTTAAAAAGAACGAAAACAATTAACCCGATTTCTGCTTAAAAAATAGAAATCACACAGAGTTTCTTTGAATAAAACAAATAACCAGACAAAAGAAATCTTAATTGTATGAGTATTTTATCGTTTGATCTTGGTCTTTCAAGAATAAATCGTTATATGAACACCGTATAATTTTTATATAAAAGATACCATAAATTTATAAATTTCAAATGCTCTTTCGTGTCGATTTTTCCATACAATATTTTAGTTTCATTCGAAAAAAAAAAAATAAAATTTCAACATGCTCAGATATAAAAGTTATATTTTTTAGGACTATTTTATGTGTTTTTTCCTTTTAAATTTTACAATAAAACATTAAAATCGCATATTTAAGCGATTTCGTAAAAAATGTCGTAATTCTATGGATAATTTTGCGCATATCTACTATAAACTACGTTTTGATATTTATAAAAACAGAATATTCATTTAAATTGAAATTAAATTATTGTTTCGTCTATTCTGAAAACCGATAAAATTAGTACAATTTATATCAACGAATCATTAAATATATAGCGAGTTTTTTTACATAATTAATTCACGCTTTGGGAAAATATTGTTTTAAAATATTTTTATTGGTTATCAGAATAATTCGCTCTTTATGAATAAAATTTTATTGATTTAAAACTAATTTATTAATCAATTAGTGTTATGATTAAGGTAGGTCAGAGTAAAAGGCATTTTACTGTCAGTATATATTTAGATCTGAAAAGAAATAAAAATAAAAAATTTGATTTTGAAACATAATCCTTATATTTCCAGTGGTATAAAAATGTTATAGATCACTGAATTGACCAAATTTATTAAAAGAGTTCATAAGTAGAAATCAAGTGATATTAAACACAAAACTAACTTTTTATGTTTATTAATTTCAATTAAATTCAGTATATAATATATATTTAGTAGACAGGGTACCTTTTTGTGTATTTAATATATGAAAAGAATAAAAATCAACTTATTGCTTTAAAAATCTCAATGCCGTACCTTCGATCACAAAAGAGTATAATTTTCAGTAAAGAAAATATGAATAAGTTAAATTTTTATAAACATTGTGTTATTTAAAAGATAAATTAATATATCGTTAATTGGATAAGTATATAAGATACATACGAAATAAAAAAAAGAAGCAAACTGGGTAAAAAAATAATAAAAACATTTGAATATCTACAAAATATAAAATATAAATATATTTAATAAACAATCAGGTTATATCTAGATGTTTCAATTAATATTAGTTCTCGAAACTTTTAAAAGAAAAAAAGCTTTTGTTTTACTATTTGCTTAACCCGATTTTTTGTTTATGTAACGCTCACAAACATATTTCATTTAATTAAATTATAAAAAAATAAAAATATTTTTCATGTGAAGTCAATAACATGTTATTAAATGCAAAAGAAAAATATTTTTCGGTCGTTAATGAGACATTTAAAAAAATAAAAAAAAAGTATTTACAAATTATGTGTGTTAAAATAATTTCACATCCAAGTCATGCGGTTTAAGAACACAGTAACATATTTCATAACAGTTTAATGCAAATTTAATCACAAAAAACTTTGATTTATTTTTACGTATAAATTAATGAGTTCAAATATTATTTGATTTTTTACGATTAAATTATTTTTTTTACTTATTTTAATCAAAATTATTTATGTTCTTAAATACAATATCAATCACTGTTGGAAAAACAAACAAAATAATTGTACAATACATAGGAATGAAAACATGAATTTCATGGTATAAAAAATGCACCATGAGGAGATTCATTAAGGGGTAGGGTAATTATCTGCCTATACTCACGAATGATATTTTGTATAGTTGTTTCTTAAGAATAAAAAAAAATAATATGGTATGTTGAGATAGGGGGCGCAGAATAAATACGTTTCTGCTATCATAAGTATTAAAGAAAAGAATAAAATAGCTATCAAAAGCAAATAAGATCAAATATACGCGCAAAATCCAACAGTCACTATGTCAAAGAGGGTTTGGTAACTTTATTGTTCGTTTCAAATTAACGATAAATGTATGCATTTATAATGAAATCTGCATGCCTTATCAAACTAGAAGATTTAATATTTCTTAATAGGTAAAGAAAATTTTTATATGAATTATAAAAATAGTGTTTCTTAGCACATATTTATTCCAATTAAATACCACAAAGTATTAGTAATAGTAAAAAATTTTTTTAGGAAACTAATTTTTGCGAAATAATTTTCAGCTTTAATTGATATAAAGGAACTATAACCAAAATTTATAAAATTAATGAATTTTAGAATAGAATAAAAATTTTCGCCTGAATTCAAAGTCTAAGAAAATATTTGATACGCACATAAAACAAAATAAGATAGTAAATCAAAAGATCTTCAAAAAATTTCTGTAATATGAAACAATGCGTAATATAAAAAAAAATGTATAAATTGATATTTATAAAAATTTTTAAGAGGAATATAAAGTTTCATCATTGTAAAACCTGAAAACATGTTGCATTTTTTTATAAACAGATTACTTAATTACATTTAATGTATTTTTATGTTACAAAAAAAACATTTATGACACTAAAATGGCGGGAAAATATTTAAAAGACAACTAAAAAAATGAGAAAAATAAAATGTAATTTAAAACATCAACAGTTTTAGTTCGTTAAACGATGAGTTTAATTTTGGCTACTTATTTAGGAAGTAAATATTTAAATTAGTGTCATTTTTATATAATTTAAAGAAACTTCGCTCTTTTATATTTTAAAAACTTTTTTTCTATACAGAACATCAAAGGTTTATTATGCTGAGGGCTTCGGTCGAAAATGAATGCCGATTCCAATGGCAGCCTTCTGGGTCGGCTTATGAATAAATTATAAAGTCTATAAAAAAAAGTATGGTTGGCGAAATTGCTTTTATTCATGGTGTAGGTTTTGATGACTGCATTTGAAAAATTCTTTTCCGTTTCTTTGGTCTCTTTTTATCTCTAAATTTTAAAAATCAAGAAAAAAATGTATTTTTTACATTTTTCTTTTTTATTGGTATGTTTTATGACATTTTAAGTTTGATCATTATTGATCTTTATAGGTGTAATTTTTGCAGATAAGCAAAAATGAAAGAATTTTGATTTTGTGATTTTTTTAATCAAAATATGATTGGTATTTTTTGATCAATGAAAAGCTTAATTAAAGCTTTGTTAAATAACGAGAAATAATATCTTTTATTTTTATATAAATTCACCAGATGATAGGAAACTGGGGAGACCTCAAGTTCGACCCAGAACCTCCAATCCAGGGGGTGAAGGTTAATAGCGCTGAAATTATAACTGCCGGTCACATCTCGTCCTGATTCCAACATCTGATCAATGGTTTATCTCAGCTGTTGTTCATCTCTCTGTCTAAGGAAATCCGCAATCTTTGAAAACCCTAGCAGGAAGTAAATTACGGTGGGAATCAGTAATATTAGAGGCCTTTCACTTGGAATCAGAGAAGACAACGATTCCGTATAAATCATCATCAAGTGTATCCTTTAATGTGTTTACCACAGTGGAAAAGAGATAATAAAATTGTAAAGATGTTTTTTATATATAATTCATTTTTTTCTATGGCACTGTACGTTTAAAATTTTTTCTATCGTCCCATTCCTTTTTTTTTCTGCATCTATCTTTTGGTCATTTTTTTTTGATGTAATCATTGATATTTTTAATTTTATTCGGGTTTTCATTTACAAGCTAAATAAATAACCTCGAATTGTAGCGAAAATTTTGAAGTTAATTATACAATTTACAGAGAACCTGTGTGGTCTTCAATCAATTTAATCAAACATTTCTTAGGGCTAAAAATTTTTATTTTGCATCAAGAAAGATGTATCTTCAATTAAGATATGAAAAAACAGAAAAAACGATGTTTATAATATCTCTGTTAATTTTTCGCGGTCGAATATCGGCTTACCCATTTTTTAGAATAGAAAGTGTGTAATAAATCTGTTGACGGGGAGTCGCCTGACTTTGGCCTGTAGAGAAATATTGGTATGAAATAGTTTGGAAAACATTGAATATATTAAAAATATGCTTTTGGTAGATGAATTCGGTAAATAATTTTTTGTATATGTTATATGGATTATCTAAGTTGTTTTTCCGCAATTAGGGTTTTCTTTATTATTTTATTATTATTGTACTTTTATCTTAAGCATTGTTCTTCTTCCTTGTTTTTTTTATGCTGAGGGAATGGATTTTTAGCTTTGATATTTTTTAATTTTATTTATCACTATTATCTTTTCCATTGTATGTTGGGATGAGAGTCTACATAGATCTTATAAGCACAAAGATTACATTTGAATTTTTTTGGTTTATGATCGTCATAATCTTCCACAAAAAGTTCTATCAAATAATAAAAAACAGTAAGTTAGAAAATTTTTATTTTAGAAACTGTGTAAGACTTTAATTGATTTATTATAACCAATCATATTTTATTTTATAAATTTCACAAAAATTCAAAACTTCAAATATCAACATTTTTTATGATGGGCACTAAATTATATTTACTATGTCAAAATTTGGTCTAAATCGAAAAACACCAATTAGAATGAAAAACATTAATAAAAAAAATGAAAAGTTCATAGATTTAATTTTTAATGTATGAAAAATAATTATTAAGAAATTATTTTTTTTAATAGTAAATTAATATATCTATAGTATCAATAATAATTCTTAATTACGATCCGAAAACATGTGTTGAAAAAGCAAAAATTATATTAATTATTATATACAGACTTGATTTCGTAATTTAATATGCTAAAAAAATTAATATTTAAAGAAAAATGAAAATACAAACAAATATAAGTTTTTAGCTTGTTTAAATGTTTTATTTTTGTCAACAATTTTGTTTTTAATATAATAAAATCCCAATATATCGTAAACATAATAATCAAAAAAAATATTCTTCTTAAATTACAGGTATTAAAAAGCTTCGAATTTATTATATGGTAGTTCAAATTTACAGAAATTGCTATGAACTTTATAATAATCCTTAATCACCGTCTTCAGAAACTAAATATTAATATACAAAATTTAAAGGGATTTTCGGGCTTTAAGGTTACCATGTTTTTTATTCTTGTAAATTTAGTGCAGGAAGAATTATGTGCTAATATTTAAAAACAATGGCAAAGCTTATATGTATATATTGGAAATTTAGAAAAATTTGATTTTAATAATATCAACAAATAATATAAAGAATTATAATCTTCTTTTTGAGTATTTATTTTTAGAAAAAAAATAAATTAATTTATTTGGGAGATAACAACTTTTAAATTTTATTTTTAAAATATATGTACAGAAAAAAAAGTGATGATGTTTGATTTTGAAAAAATGACAAATTAACAGGAAAGTTCTTAAAAAAATTCATATGAACCCTTAAATTTAGGTAATGTATATATAAATGTTTTAAAAAATATCAAAATTTGGTGATTATTAATTATAAAATATTACAGAATATGGTTTTTTTAATGCAAAATTTTTTTTTAATTCATGCAACTTCAGAATGGGTTTGTAGATATAAACACAAAAAATATAACTAAAGTTTCATCTAATAAATTGCTCAAGACTTTTTTCAGAGGTCAAAATCATCATTATCAATTCACAGTTTTAAAAATTTAAAAAAAAATTCAGCAGCAATTTGAAAATTCAATTAAAAGAACTAGAAATTAAAAAAAATTTATAAAATTTATAGAATTATAAAAATTAAATTTTGTTCTATTAAAAACATAAACAAACTTAACAAGTGTATAATTAATACAATATATCCGATATTGAATAACATGAATAGAAAAAACAACTCAAATTTTTTTTGAAAGATTGAATTAGCTTCAACATATACAATTTTTTATTAAGGAATCAATTATAAAACATATAACATTGGAATATTTACTTTCATATGTTGTAAAATTGCAATTTTATAGTTTCATATAAAAATATTCGGTTTAACCCATAACGAACATGATTTTTTATTAAAAAATTCAATTCAATTATAAAAAAAACACATTTAAAAAATAGATCAGATATTACTATTGTGAATTGCGATTTTAGATTTAAATGAAAAATCATATAATTGAAATTTATGGTTTGAATTAGTTTTTAACCCTAAAAAATATTCTTTTAAGTATTTAATTTTTGGAAAGCGATTGTTATTGGTATTGAATCGGTAATATAAAGAATTGACAGAATTAAAATTTTTCTATGTGATTCTATCGATTGGAGTTTGTCAAAACCTTTATAAGTATATAAGGAAAGTGCTGAAAAAGTCTATTATTTCTTAAAATAAGAACGTGTTTTTTTTATTTTGTTGCGTTTTATTATGTACTTCATATGTGATTGATTGCCAAAACTGTATGAGATCAAGAGAAACTAATTTATTCATGAAGCCAGATGATCTGATTAGGTAAAATTATTCTTAAAACCATATATTGCAATCTTAAATGAGAAAACATGTTATTACTTAAATTTTTTTTAATATCTATAATTTTCAACCTCATCAAACAGTCAATAAAAATAAACTAAGCGAATACTGAAAAAAACAAAATGTGCGTATCTATTATTTATTAAGATTGAAACAATAAAGGTTTAGATTTAAAAAGTATTTAAAAAACTTATAATCTCAATAATAGATTAACATTGGTAGCAAAATTAACATAATATATATTCCTTCAATCCTATAGTAGATAAAATCATAGTTTCATTGACAGTTTTATTAAGGAATATTGTATTTTACAAAATCAAAAAAGAAATATGAGTATTTAAAGTGGTTAATTTTGACATTTTGAATCTTTTCAAAATAAATTTCTTATTTCGGCTCACATATTATTTAAGCAAGTCCCATGGTCAAATCGTAAGTAAAAAATTATTCTGATATGGTTTTTTTATAGTAGAAAAAGCTAAATTTGCGAAAAATAGACAAGATGTTTATTTCGGAGAATAATTTTTATATAAAAATCATTCAAATATTTTTTACATTTGAAATAAGTAAAAATAGCTCAATGCTCTAGTTGCAGAACATATAATAATTCAAATAAAAATAACTTAGAAAAGAGTGGGTTGATAAAGTTATTTATGTAAGTGTGATGTGTATGAGAAACAAAAAAAAGGTTATAAAATTGTTGTGTCATTTTTAATGGCACAAACATTTAATGAAGACTTGAATTTGTGATTAAGCAATGTTTCTTTTCTAAGAAAAAAGTTGCTATAAATTCACAATATTTAATTACCCCCACGGGTTTATAAATAAAAGTAGTAATATGAACAACAACAACCCAAAAGACTTTAATAATTTTAATAATAACAGTTTTTCCAACATGGAACTAGGGAGACCCGACCATGGAAAGATGAAAGCCGAGTATCACTCGCATCATCAATCCATTCTTGAGAATTACTTCTCTCAAGGTCGAATTCCTAGATTCCACTACAAAAATCAATTGCGTATGCTTTTATGACTAAAAAAGTAACGAAGACATGCAACTATAAATATTCTTATGATTTTTTTACTGTCTTTTCTGAATAAATAAAAACTTTAAGTGTGCATAAATTATTTTTACCCATGCGTAAAGTGTTTAAGATAGTTTATGTGCAACTAGGGAAAAGATGTATATTGATTTTGGCAAGAATTACAAACAGACCCAGATAAAAATTTCTAGTATATTATACATTTTCCTTAAAATGATATATTTGTATCTATATGGTATTCAGTTTTCTCCAAAATAATAACTCAAAATATTGCGATATGATTTAAAAACCTTTCATTAAAATGTTTTATAAATATTATTCAAGTAAAAATCACAAGAAAATAATTTTTTATTATACGTTATTTCTTAAACATATTAATAATTTATATTTTTCAATTTATCACGTTTTTATCCCATTACAATATTCACTCTTGCACCGTTTATGAAACTTTTGATGAAATAGTATCTATTTCTAATAAATGTGCAACCAGAATTGATCATTATTCTTAATTAATTTGCTATTTCCAAAATGAAACACAATACAACATTGTATTAATTTTTTGTCAATATTATATTTGCATCATTTAAGAATATTTTATGATATTTAAAAAAAACTTTCAATGATGTGAAGTATCAAAGATATATTTAATTTTATATTTTTGTTTTATATTATTGAATGTTTTGATTTTATTTATACAAAGAAATAGCACACACAGATTTTTTTCTTTGCTCAAACAAGTGTCTGATTGGGTGTGTTTTTCGATAAAAAAAACGGATTATGATTACACGTGAAATTTAATCAAAAACAAAGGCTTGAAAAATATTATCGATTAATGTTCATGATTTTTAATTGTGGTAAATATTACATCATATAGTAATAAAATAGCATATTCTAGCTTATAACTTAAAACAATATAGCCAGAAAAATGCTATAAAAATCTTTGCCTAGATCTTCTCTACTGATTGACTATTTAAATTGTCTTTTTTACCCCCAAATGGCCATAAGAAAGGAACAAAAAATAGATAAGGAGACTTTGTGATCTCGTGGGCGCGCGAAGGGCGGGTAGTCCTTATTGATTAGAAAAAGGTGATTCAAATATAAATAAAGACTACCTTTTTTTTCTTCTTAATAATTTATCTCTTTACAGTCTTTTCGAAGCTTATTCTAACTAGTCTATGGTTAGTCTCTGGAGTGAAATTCGAACATTTATAATGAATACTATAAAAAGCCAAATTTCAACAACTTCTTTTTTAGCGATAAAAATTATGATTAGAAAGTATATATATTGATTTATATCTATGTCTAAAATACTCAGTAATTTCACTTTGCAATACTATATATATAAGAGAGCTACATATACGAAAAAAGGGAAATAATAGAATGTAAAAAAACAGTGATATAACCCACAAATAAAGTATTTTTAAATATAGAAATAAAATAAAATTAATAGTATTACTGACAACAAAGGTTTAAAATACAATAATGATTTGTTTAATAATCAAAAACGAATTAGTATTTTTCAAAATGCAGTAAAACCAATATTATATTTTTTTAGAGGACAATATCGTTTTTAGTTAGGTTATCTACCAAAAGATCTATAAATTTTTATAAAATAAATTAATATTTGACGTTCTTTAAAGGTTGTTTTTGTATATTTATGGTGTAATTTTATTATAAAAAAATCTTTTTTGCATACCTCTTCTTTATTTAAAAACCATTTCAAAAAATAAAAAATTTAGATTTTTACCGATCATATTTTTAAAAATACTATTGTTTTTTATATGATCAAATTCTTCTTTTATATCTAATTGGAATAAATATTTTCAGATTCAAAATCATTTAATGCTGATTTAGTTTTTTTTTAAATAATACAAGTTATTGTTTCAATTTTTCTTGGAATAACACAACAGATATTTATTGAACTTATTTGTGGCAGTTAAAACAAAAATAGATAGTAGTTGAACCGTATTTTAAGTTTTTTTTATGGAATCTTGTTATTTCATCTTACTGAAAGTCAGATTTCTTTCGCATTTTTTGTATTTTTTTTATAAAAATGCTATTTTTAATGATTAAACAAAAAGGGAAATTTAATTTACCACGCATGTAAGTCAAAACACAATATTAAAAACAACAATAAATTATAATATTCTTTTCATCAATATATTATGTAAGTGTATTTAGATGAAAGATAATTTATAAGTGATTTTTATTGTTTAGTTTTGTTTTAAGATCGATTGCTTATATTAAAAATATATTGATTTTTGATAATTTTAGAATGTCTATCTGAAAATATAACAAAGTTCAAATTGACTTGTATAATTTCAGATGTTTAATTTACTATAATTTAAACAGGAGCATAATTGTTTACTATTTTAGAGAAAAAACTTTTATGAATAAAATATAAACTATTGATCTCATAATTTTAACACTAAAATGTAATGAACATGTTTGTAAAATATGAAAGCACTTATATATGATAAAAGATAAGAAACATAAACTATTTATTATTCTAGCGAATATAAAAAAATACAATATGTGTTAATTCAGTGTTTTTTCTATGTTGACTAATTTGATATAATAAAGTAGATGTAGTTATTTAATTCTCAATTTATATGTTTAGGTACATTTTTCTTGCTTTATGGAATAATTAGTTGCTAAAATAACGGTTTCAATAACAAATTTCGTTAAATTTGCAATTATAGTAAAAATTATTTTGACTTATTTACCTAAATGATGAGAAATTATGAACTAGACCTTTTTTTATGGAAATAAAAATAATATAATGTGATGATTGTTGTATTGTGGATAAATATGGTAAACTATATACAAGGAGAAATTATTATTTGCAATTTAACAAAGACTAGCGAGTTATTGCCACCCAAAATTGCTTCTTTTTTCCTTTAAAGTTTTTGTTACCACAGATTTGTGGTAGAATATAGTATTGAACATGACATTGCACCCAAATCAGCCATAGACCAATATGCAAAATTACCCGTTCCAAGTATTCTTCCACCAATCTAAAAAACTACTAAATTTTTTTAACAAACAAATCTCGTAATATTTTCTAACGCCATGCACACTTATCACCATGTGTGAGTGTAGTAATCTAATGAAGTGCCAAAAAATATTAATCTATTTTTAAAAGTTTGTATATATTTATGTTTTTTTAATGAATTATTATAACACTGATATTTCACGATCTGTTGCAAGGGATTGTGTTTCTTTTACCTTTTATTTTCGCAATTTTTATTTCTTAAAAAATCTTTAATTAGAAAGAGTTGAAACATGCAAAGAGGGTGTTATTTTATAAACACCTTACATTTATAAAACAAGATTTTTTATTTTATTGCATATGATGTACCTTTTCATATTATGTTTATAGTTTACTATTATGATTTTTAAAATTGGTGAACATAGATATTTAGATGAATTTTATCTATATATTATGACGGTCTAGATATTGTTAATAAAATAATAGAATTCAAATTATGCTAACCAAAATTATTACTTTTTATTGTATTTTATGTTTTTTAAATCAAAATATTAATAGGTTAGAAATATAACTGAGCAATATAATTTTATTTTATGCATCATTTTTTATATTTTTATTATGATAGTAACATTTTATGATAAAAAAGGAAAGTTATAGTTACATTGATATGAGAATAATTTATAGTGCGCCATGAATTTTTCTTATTCACTGAAAATTGGCAAATAATTAACCAAAAAATTTTTATTAAGTTAGATTTATTATTTTGCGAAATGAAGATATAAATTACGTTTTTTAAATGTTTTTCTAATATTATTTTTTTATTTAGAATATGAAAATAAAAAATAAAAACATAAGTGTATATAAAGATGCGTGTATATAGACTTTTTTTTAAAAAAAATATATAAAATTTTTTACATAAATTGATCATTTTTTCAGTTTGCTCAAAATTTTTTTTAGGACATAAGCAATGTAGAATTGAAATATTTCATTTTATTGTGATTATTAATGATAAATTTTATATTTTAGAAATAAAAATTTTTTAAATCAAATATTTAGTGTGTATTGTAAATGATATAACTTTAAAATCTACAAAAAATGGTAATTTTAAATAACAAAAAAAAATAATAAAATTTGTTTTTCTTCAAGTCAAATATATTATAATAGGTTCAAAAATTTTCTAGAAGAAACTGCAATTTAATTAGTAAAAATCATTTATTAATATGGTTAAATTTGGTTATAATTATATTTAGCCGAAAATAAAAAAGATCGAATGAATAGATTTAAATTATGTATATAAAAAAGATATTAATTCTTGTATATTTTCGCATTCTTTCGTGTAAAATTTATGTAAACCCCAACTATTGTAAAATTATGTTACAAAAAAATGAAAGAAAGCAAACAAACAAGAGCTAGTATATTTTTTTATATACTTTTATTTTCAAAAATATACAGATGAGTGAATATTAAAATTAAATAGTTTTTTACTATTTTCAATTTTTATTATGTGAAAATATATTATGTTAAAAATGAGAATTGAAGTAGGGTAATTTTATTGGTTAGATGATATAAAAATAGATGAGTTTATTATATTTTAAGACATTTTTTTATAAATATTATTGTGTATGTATGTTACTAATTAATTTTATAGATACTTTAGATTCTTTTTAACATGTTTTTATAAAATTAATTTATATAATTTTGTTTGTTTTTGTTAATGATCATGTGTTAATAAATTGAAAAAAACAATTTTTATTTAAATTTATGTAACAATAATATGAAATTCATCAATTATATTTACTATTTCTTTAGTTATTTATTATGAATTTTGTTGTTGAAACAATAAATTGGTGGTTTATTTTCTTTTTATAATAGAAATTTGCCTTTTTGATCTTTGATATCTTTTGAAGTAAAGGTTTACCTAAAACATAATTTATCATTCTATCACAATATCTGTTTTATACAGTAACATTACTTAGATATTAAATGATTATATGGAAAATCTCTAACTTATTTAAAAAATAAATTGAGGAAACAATAAAAATATATATTTGAAACTTTTAAAAAGCAATTTTGAATATGGCAAACAAACTTAAAATTGATTATATTATTTTTTTAATAGAAAGTAAATAAAGTAAGGCAAAAGAATTAAAATTTTGATTAAAAAATTAAAAACTATATTAATTATAATATGCATACATTAAACGATAAAACCTATAATTAAGTGGATAAATATGTTTAATAGACTTATGTAAAAATTTATGATTAGTGAAAAATTGAAATTAAGATTCTTATGATTTTATTTTTGTTGCAAACTTCTTATAAAGATAGTACTTGATCAAAAAAATTGAAAGAAGCAACAATATAGTAAAAATATTAGTGACTTTCACATTTCTGCATTATATATAAATATTTAATCATAAATTAGACAAGTAAATTATATTACAAATATAATATTTACTACGAAGCTAGTAAGATACAATGAACTGTGTGATATATTTTTGGTTATAAAATTTTGCATACTTATACTACGTTTAATATCAAACACATCGAGAAATAAATGATGAAATCTTATATTTTTTAATGATAAAATGTTCATGTATTAATTATTTTTTTACAAATTCTCTATATTATTATCTTGATTAAACAGATATGTAAACAAATACTTTATAGGCAAGTACTTATCTTCTTTTATCTTACCTGTATAATTTTTATCGACTAAAACATGAGTAAAATCATTGTGTGAAACTATTTTACCACCACCTGTAAGAATCAATTTTGAGATATTAGTTTTTTTTGGTTCGTTTGCATACAATTTAACTACCCAATCACTGAAAGCGTATTTTTTATATTTTTGTACATATAATCTCCAATATTTTATTGATTTTAAAATATTGATTTGGTGTTGTGTATATAAAATACTTTGATTAGTATTTTTTGATTTGTTTATGATATTTTGATTTGTATTAGTTTTTTTAAAGGATGAGAATGGCGATGTTATTATTTCATTGATAGATTCATTATATTTAGTAACTTGAATTGGTTTAAGATTACTGATTTCGAATGAACTATTTTTGTTTGATACAAATTTGTCGTAAAAACTTGTTGATATCTGTGAATCTTGATCTTCTACATCTTGATCTATTTTATATTCATCTTTATAGCAATTGCTATGTTTTTGTGTTTTGTTATATTCTGTATTGATGATGATTTGTGAAGAATCGTCGAATGGTGTGATATTTGAAGTTGTTGATATGTAATTTATTGTCCACTCGTATTTTTCCCAAATCAGATTGGAATGGATATGAGGTATAACGTCAGGTATTAAAATCCACGCACCTCTTGAAACAGCAGAAACAAATTTATTTGACGTTGTGATTGTTCCCATTATAATGTGAGATGAATTTTTGTAGCTATCGCTGTTGATATATTGAATGTAGTGTTCTTCCAATTTTTTAGTTGCTTGATCTATTAAATGACTTGCGAGGCCGGTAAATTGAAATAAAATAGATTCAGATGGTTGGTATTCCATAAATTTGCTATAATCTAGTGATTTATTCATCCATTTATTTTTTATCAAGTTATTTTTATGATCTTTTGCGATGTTTGCATTGGTATTATATTGAA
This sequence comes from Edhazardia aedis USNM 41457, assembly GCA_000230595.3. Classification (NCBI taxonomy): domain Eukaryota; kingdom Fungi; phylum Microsporidia; family Culicosporidae; genus Edhazardia; species Edhazardia aedis. The sequence goes on from AFBI03000004.1 coordinate 909,979, forward strand.
ATTTTTGATTAAAATTAATATTTTTTAAATTTTCTGCCATGTGATTGTCAAGATTTTTATTTTCATTTTGATTAAAGGCTAGTAAATCATCTGAAAATTCGTTTTTTAAATTATTTGTATTGAATTGTATATTCTTTTCCTCAATCAAACTTGAAATATCGGTAGAATAGCCGCATTGTAATTTTTTCCGCTTGTTAGAATCGATAGAACCTGCAATATTAATTTTTTCTTTTCTGATTATTTTTCCTTTGTTTTCTTGTCTATTTTCGGATTTTTCTTTGATTAAATCAAGTTCTCGCAACTTTAAACTACTTTTAACTTCTTTGGATGTTTTATTTGCTGTTTTTAATAATTTATCTTCAAGAGATAGTTTTTTTAAAAGCCATTTATCTTCTTTTACAAACTTCATGTTAAATAAACATTGATCAATCCATGCATATTCAACTATTTTATAAGGAATCTGGTCAATTCTTGATATTTTATTTTTATATTCTGATTTATTTTTAATTACAAGGTGTGTAATTGCAAATGAGGAAAAATTGTCGAGTGTGTTGTAGCTACTTACCTCAACTACTCCTGGTTGTATTTTTGATAACTTAGTATTGGTTTCTTTTTGATTTTCCGATTTTATAATATTTTTTAATTCATTAACATCATTAAATATTTTGTTTTGTAACTTTTTTGAATCTGAAAAAAATTCATCTTTTGCATAGCTATTTCTAACTACGTGAGAGTTTGTAGAATTATTTAATGAAAGGAAATTTTGATCTTCATTGGTATTCAAATTTTCATCATCGGGTATTTTCTTTAAATTTTCGTCTATGTTTCGGTTTTTATTAATGTTACTTGATCTATTTTCATCCTCGATTTTATTTTCAGATGTGATATTTTTATTTTTTGAATTACTAAATTTATATTCGGAGAAAATCTTGACTTTTCCACCCAAAGACGTAATTTTATTAATAAGCTGTTTTTGAATGTCTTTCAAGCTTTTATCAATCATAAAATGATGGTCCTTAAGAATGTTGGGATTTCGAACATAATTGATCTTGTAAAAATTAGTAATAAGCAATGTGTTTGCTTCTATGCAATCAAAAACAAATTGATAATGCAATATTTTGTTTTTGATGTCGTTTTTCATGGAAAACAAAATGTTATCGGATGTTTTGTTGAAATCCGTGACATGGCTGAAGGCCTTCTCTTTTTTTGCGTTTTTACACATTTTTAAATCGCTTATTTGATCCTTCTTGCTATTTGGCGAGATAAATAAATTATCACAGTAGTTTATAGTATTCACAATACTTTCGTTGTAGTTGTAGTTTATAATGCTATCTGTCTCAATGTGTCTTGTGTTGTTAGTTATCTTTTCAACGGAATTATTTTGTGAAGCATTCTGAATCAACTTATTTTGATTGGAATTTGTGTTTCCAAAAAAGTTTTCGAGAAAATCGTGTGAAGAAAGCGTCGTTAAAATGTAATCAACAGAATCATTTAATTTAGAACTACGCAAGCCTTTTCGCGAAATAATAAGTCTTTTGAGTATGTTGAACAATGCTTTGTGCAGAAAATTATCAATATAAAATGTTTTTCCTATAAAAATGTCATTTTTGAGGCTATTTTCTTTTTCTTGATCATAATTATTATCAACTTCAATATTACTAGTGGATTTACATGAATTATCATCCAAGTTACTAGAATTTAATACAGATTGTGGACCTATTAAAAGAGAATTTTCTTTGTGCTTCTTATCGTTATCAACAACACTTTTTGCTCCAAAATTTTTAGAAATATTTGAATTTGACATATAAAAACTTTTTTTTAAACAATCAACTTCGTTTCTATTTTTACAATCAACTAATGAGTATTTAAGACCATTTATTGCACAATCTTCTTCAGATTGAGGACAGAAAATATTGTTTAATGGATATGAATTATCTAATAAATTTATATCTGAGTTTAAAGCACAATTTTCAAACGATAAAATATCGTAACTACTTGTAAAATCTGTATTCTGATTAACAGAAACAATTTTTTGTGTTTTTTCAGATTCTTGAAATGTGTAAACATTAAATTTCTTTTTGTATGCCCAGAAGTCGTTATTAAATAGCGTTTGTGGTTGGATGATTGGTATTTTCCATTTTAAGGCAAAAATTATTTTAAATATTTCAGATTTAATCTCCTTTTTACCTTCGGAAAATAGCATATTCGGGAAATTTTCTTTTTCTGTTTCTTTATAGTCAATCAGTTTACAATTAATATTATCAATTTCAATATCATTCTCATTATGTAAATTTTCTAAATTAGGTTCCAAAGATAAATTTGCCGATTCTATACCAATATTAGGCACCTTATTACTACTTTCAAATTTTTCAATGTATTTTTTCTGAATTTTCTCATTGTTACTACTATTACAGTCTTTCAATTTCATGTTATCGCATATTTTATTTATATTCACGTTATTATCCAACTTATAATCAAATATTTCAATGTTGGATGATAAAATACCCGTTCTGCAATCTTTTTTATTTTTATCAACACGTTGTTTCATATACTTTTCAACTTCTTTTTTTATATCTTCATTCATTTCACAAACTAAAAAATCAGAATCAATTTCAAGGTCGCTGTCATATTTTCCTCCAAGTAAAATTAAATAATTTTTGAAAATCATGTTTGATACATTCGCCATTGAAAAAGAACATCCTTTAAAAGGCTTTTCATTGTAATTTCCACACATTAAATTGTTTTTTCTCTGGTTTGTCACAATTTTAGATGAACTTGAAAACAAATTGCTTGTTTTTGTTGGTAAAGGTTTATCGTTATTGATTAATTTTTCGTTGTTAATATAACTAGAATTCATTAAATTCGTATAATGGTGTGTATTCAATATTTTATTCGGATATTCAAAGCCTTTTCCACTAATTTCTTGATTTATATTTTCATTTAAAAATATTTCGGTACTTTCTATATTATCCGACATTAAAACATTCGATAAATTTTCATTAACAACGGACGAATTTACGCAATCAATATCATATTGTGTGTCTTTTACTAAACTAGTTTCTCGTCTTTTACTCATTGAAGAATCTCTCCTATTCTCGATTATACTCTTCTCAATCTCATTCACATTTATTTTCTTGCTTACATCCCAGTATTTACCATAAAAATAGTGAATATCAACAATAGGTATCTTCCACTCAAGCGCTTGTATATATTTGGTCGTAAAAAATGCTCTATAAGTTATAACATACGAAGTCTTTGTACATAAATACGGTTTGATTTTGTAGTTTCTTGGAAGTAAATCCTTTAAAATTGCTTTTTCGCTGCTTGATAAATTTATAGTCGTTACATATATTTCGTTCGCGCTCATAGGGTACAAAATTAAAATTCGCTGTAAAAAAATCATTTTGTCCTGTGTTAAATTTAAAATACACACATAATACTCATTCATCATAATCAATAGTATTTTTTAAAAATATGATATTTTAATTTTTTGTTTTGACTGCATTCTTTTTTTTAAAATAATTTTTGGTGCGAAGAGATATATTTCAATTTATAGTTCAATAATTTATAAATAATATAAAATATAAATACTTTTTATTATGTTTAATACATATTTGTGGTTAAAGAAATATTTAATGCAAAAACTTTTTGAAAACATAAATAATTTAGAAATATTATATTAGCATATATTTTCTAAACAAAAGACTAATATAATCACATAATGTAGTAAAAAATCACGTAAATCATAAATTTAGCAATTTTCTAGCTATCTTTCTCATTGCAATTTACTAATTTATATTTTCTATTATTAGACGCTTCAAATAAAATTTGTATATAGCAAAAAATCATATATGTACATATAAGTATTAAAAAATATAAATATTTCAATACAGGTTTTTTAAAAAAACAAAAATACTGTATAGCATATTATAGCATATTTTTTCAGATTATAAGTTTCTATTCGTAGTTCTTATTCATTTTAAATCATGTTTTTAAAAGTTGCATTATCTACTTTACCCATCTATATTATATAAATGTAGTTTTTTGGTTTTTTAATAATAAAAAATTATTTTAATACTTAATTTCTATCACATGTTTATGATCGCATCAAAATAAATATTTTTTTATATATTATCAAAGCATGTTTTTGATATTTCCATATCTTGTTGTAAATTAAATGATTTTTACAGCATGTATGCGTGAAACGCAATCTTCTATTGTAAATATTATGCCATATTATAAATCATACTCGATTTCAATATAAATTAAGAAAATAACACAATTTGAATGTTTAATTCTTAAATACAAATTTTTTTCTGTTTTTCATATTTATTATAAATTCATTTACGCTTATTTCGTTTTAAAAAAACTTGTTATTTTCTATAATCAAATTTAGTCGTATCTCTTATAAGTGGAAGTTGATTGGGTGCCACACGATTCCATATAAAGCTTGTAAACCATTTTTAAACCCTTATAAATACTGTTATTTTTAATTGTAAAAGCTTTTAAGTAGCGACACCTATTATCAAGTTGGACTAATATTATCAACATTTTTATTTAAAACATAATTACTTTACCGATATTTTTTATATATATAATGAAAGATCTTTTTACAATAGAAAATTATTCATATAACTCAAATTTATAAAATCAATTGTTCAATCAGACTATAATGCATAATTTGGCAAGGATATATATTTTAAACAAAAAATAACATCTTAACATAAAATTAAATTAAGTACTACCACTTTTCTTACCATTTTATTCATAGATAACTATATACACAATGAATAAAGAATAAATTGTAAAATTATGAAAAATAAAATCATATGAATAATATAATATAAATGTTTTTTGAATAAATACAATATAAAAAAAGTCTTTATCTCCTCAAACTTTATAATCTCATGTTATTCATTGTATCAAGTATTTCTTTCATCGTATCATCGTTTCTGCTATTACGAATAACTTTTGTCACTGTCAAAAAATTTAACAACCATCGACATATGTAATTAAAAAAAGTATTAGTAATTAAAGACTTTCTACTACATTTAATTTTATAATTTACAAAATAACTAAATGATATATAAATTAAGAATAAGATTAATTATAATTTAAATATTAATGCAAAGATTAAATATTTTTATTTACGAAAAAAAAACTATACTATCAAATAAAATCTATAATGGTTGCTAATTTGTAGGATATGAAGAGTTCAAAGAAAATATAAAAAATTATGTGAATAAATTTGTATTTTGTGAAATTTTCAAGTCTATTTATATAAAGTGTATTTACAGCTTTCATAACAAACGAAAAAATACTGTGCAGATCTTTAACAAATTCTCGCATTTGATAGCAAAAAAATTTTTTGCTTTTGATTAAAACAAAATTCAGAATTTTGTTCTCACAAAAACGTTTAATAAATTTCAATAAATGTATATCGAAAATTACTTTTACATTATATGATTATTAATAGTCATTAAAAATAAAAATTTATAAAATTTTACCTTTTTTGATATATTAATTTATTTTTTAAGAAAATAATGTATACTAATATACACAACTATATTTTAATATCAAAATAAATAAAAATAAAACAAGAAACAGTTAAATAATTCAAATAAAACTAACAAAAAACATAATAAAACATTTAAATATAAAATGAGATTTTTAACGTATAAAAAATTTATGAACATTATAGATAGATTCGAAAGACGATCTTTAAAACCACTAACTATCTTACTGTAGATCATAAATATCTAAAAAAATAATATAAATATTATGATGTCTGCCTTACATATTTGTTTAAACACTTGAGAAATGGTAAAATGAACTACTTAAACAAATAAAACAATCGAAAAACTGCTGTAAAAAACTATTTTTTATATTTCAGGTTTACAAAAAAATCTGGTTATTTTTATAAACAATTTTATTTCATACGTTTTGTTTATAATATAATAGAAATTGCAAAAAGTATTGGTTCAAACAAATTCACATGCATTATAGATTGTGTTTCTCTAATAAAAAATATTAATTGCTTACTAAGGGACTTGATTTTTCCCTTTAAATATGATGCTTTATTTTTACAACAAATTTTTTTCTTTTTTAGTTCATATACGCTGTAGATAAAGTTAACAATCTAATCCTAAATGGTTTAAAATGTAACTCTTGTTAGTTTATTACCTATTTTAATTTCTCTGATAATAATAGCTTTAGTAATATAGATTAATCTTGCTTTGGAACTCTTAAAAAATATTCAATAAGTATAAAAAAATGCAAGAGCTGTATATAAAAGTTATGTATACAATAATAATACTGATTTATACAATTGAAACAAAATCGTTAGACTTATAGCCATAGAATACCTTATCAAAAATAATGAAACTATTTTTTTTTCGCTTAAATTCGTTGACTTGTTTTTGAGAAAAAAACAATTCTTTAAAATAGCGAAAAAACTCAAAAACAAAATATTAAACGAACATAATTTTTAAAAAAGAATACATATCCATTCGTTCTTAAGTTTAAGAGGTTAATAAGTTTTTCATGAGAAATATTTCTAAAAAAAGACATATTATTATAAACGATATATTGTCTATTAGATCTACTTATACTATAAAATTTATTAGTCTTTCTTTATAAATTTATCATTTAAAAGCTTTAAATTAATAAATAAAAAAAGAAAAATGTATATTTTGACGAACATTTAAATGTTCTTTTGTTTATCACAAAGAAAAAACACAATAAAAATGTTTTCAGGGTTTTCGCAAACTTTTTTTATCTATTCAACAAAACAAAGCATATTTTCTATATTTAAATGGAATTATATATGTAAATATAACAAAACATTGTACATTAAGAAAATTTATAATGCATTCAATAACAAAACTGTATGAATTTTACTGAAATTTTATAATTTTCGTATAAAAATAAAAATTAGGCTGTTATAATTTTTAGCTCTTATTTGTTTTCGTAACTCACAATAGAAATATTCTTGTCTTGATCCACGCATCATGAATATAATTATATATAGTCAAATGGTTATTTAACTTACATTTATTGGAAACAGAATTTTATTGGTAGAACTTTCAAAACAAAACCAATTGTGCAAAAATTTCATTAATTTACATGTATATTTGTTCATTAAATTTAGTTATTCCTGTTTTTCTATATTTTTCATAAGAATTTTTTTAAATACAGTGTAGAATATTCAAGTCTAAAAAACACTACAAATACGTTATATCGAGTATCTAATGAAACCCTAATAATACAAAGTATAATTATTATATAGAAATTTCAAATGTAAAAGGCATACTATTGTCTTGAATTTTTATTTTATTGTAAGAATGAAAATTCTAAATAGTTTTTAAATCGAAAATAAAGTGTTCTTATTTCAATTAAATTGTTGTCCATGATAGATAGATGGTGCTTTAAACCACGAAAAAATAAAATAGTTATTGCTTTAACACTTCCCGTATGTGTTTTGCCTTTTTTCTTATTGTATTGAATGCTTTTTTTTCATGAATTTCCAATTACAATATATTTTTCGGATTTTTTGTTTTATGAAAACGAATATCTTTGTTGTGTAGTAATTCGATTTTATGGTTCAGAAACAAATTTAATACTATAATATCATTAGAACAATTAAAAATGCTTTGAATAAATTATACATACACGAAAAAACCTCTTTAAAATCAAACTATCAAATTTATCATTAAATTTATGTGTTTAGGATGTTGTACTGAAAAGATTTAAGTAAATCTTTCCTAAAAAAATATATGTAAAAAGCATTTTCTATTCACATGTATGAAAACATCTAATAAAGAATCATTTTATATTTCGGTTAGGTCCTGTCCCAAGTTTAACTTGCCTGTGGTATGATAATTGTAAAACAAGGATTGCAATTTTACACAACCACGTTGGGTCTGCGGGTTGGTGGGGTTTTAAGGCTTTATATTCGTTGCGCAAGTCATTTTGTGGTTTAGTGGTTTCTTTTGGTAATGAATCTATAGTTTATAAAAATAATAATTCAAAGGGGTGTTACTTGTTATAAAACTAATTTATGGGCAATAAATTTCTTTTAGATATTATGTTATCATCATAGGGCTATAACAGGTTATATAATTATTTCAATGTTCTACATTATCTAATTTTGCGAATTTTTATAATTTTGAATGTATTTTAATAGATAAAAAAGTTATAATTAAACAGTATTTTCACAATTGCAATATAAATTTGTTATAGTATTTTTTGGAAAGAATTTTGTCCCATAACGCGGATTCACCAAAGATTGATTTGTTATGCTAACACACAGAATGCAAATATTGGATTTATTTTTTTTTACAATAAATTCAACACCTGAAGTGGCAATAGTTTCACTAAATTAGATTTCCATTAAATTTAATATTAATTTTTTTATTGATTTTCTCGTTTAACGGTATATAAATAAATAAAAGTCCCTTGATTTTAAATATCTATGCAACTGTACCGTATAATATATTTTTAATGCATCTGTTGGATGGTGTTGAATCATTAATATTAGAAAGTGAAAAACTTATTGTTTTTTGTAATATATATTTATTTATTTAAGTGAGTTTAAAAAATTTTAATTTTTTAACAAACCAATCAACAAAAATGTAATATTATACTCAACAAGAAATAAAAAACATTTCTCCTATCATTGTGAAAAACAACATTTTTTATATCAAAATATAATTTGAAACCAATAAGCTTTTGATAAAAATCTTGCCTTTATTAACAATCAAAAAATATTTTAATGTTTTTTATTTTAGTTTTCTTTACGAGTGAAAAAAATTTTCACTGTTAAATATCATAATTTGACACTATAATAAATGGTGTCATGTAATTTTTTTTATATAATATTAGAACATGTGTTTTAAAATAGTTGAGCATAACTTAAATTTTTTTTTCGTTTAAAAAATGTAATTCTAAAAGAGAGATGCTGTTTAGCAGGTTGGTGCACTGATAAAAAAAAATTAAAAATAAACAAAAATTAGAGATATTAATTCGATAGAAAGATGAAATATTGTGCAAACTCGCGAATACATTTTTAACTCAACTTTAAAAGTAATGAAATCCTTCAGAATTTTTTTTACACAGAATGTTATAGATGCAGAAGAAGGAAGCATGTATCTGAACAATGAAAAAGATTCACCAGCACAAAAGACAAAAAACTTAATTTAATTATTAGATTTAATCTACCCTATTGTTCTTTTGATTTTTATTTTTCTTCCAGAAAATCTGACAGTATAATAGATAAAAAGCGTTTTTTATTCGTAAAATTACCAGAAAATTAAAAATATTTTAAGTGCAACATATATTTTTAAAAAAATTCGGTAACTATTGTGATAAAATACCTTTTTTATCCTTACACACCAGTATATTTAATAATTTATTATATCCTAATATTTTTATACAATATAAATTTATAAAGAAAATTTTTTGATTTCAAAAAATCGTGCAGTAATTTTTTTAATTTAAATCATATAAACTGTAATTTTTTAATTTGATGCAAATTATTTCAGTCATACACACCTCCAAACAAGGCAATCAGCATACGCCGATAGCAATCACTCTTATCGTTTAATTAATAGCAGCTATAAAGACGAGTCAGGTCTTCTGAATATTTTATGGCGCTATACATAGAAACCACATGTATAAAGGAGGTTGATACAGTTTTAATGAACATATTGAAGGATGTATGAGCGCCACACAAAACACCAATAAATCAAGTAATAAATTACCAATATTCAATATTTATTTGCTCAATTTCTCTTTGAGAATAGACTTTCAAAATACACTAAATATTGAAACATCTTTGTTTTTTTCATATAATTATTTCTTTTACAAAAAATAAAAAAATCAAGAATTCTAGACTTGCATTTATCACAAAAAATAACAAAAAATATTCGTAATATTTATAAAAAATAGTTATATATTGCATCACTGTACATATCCTTTCTCTGTAAAAATATAAATTTTCGAAATGAAGGTTTAAAAATTTTTTATGATTAGTGGAAATATTTACACACGATAATCGTATTTTACAAATAAAAAAACACCTTTATGACGTTACAATGTTTTTTGTTCTCCACTTAAAATTTTTGCTGTCCTAGGAAATTTAAGAGAGATAGTAAAATTTGATGATTTCGGGTAACAAACCTAAATATTACTATATTATGCATGATATGGTTTTTTTTATTATAAATCAAGCATAATTAGCAGTTATATTTTACATTTTACCTATTCATTCGTTGTAGTAATGCGTTTTTTGAAAAATCAATAAATTAAGGTATAATTTTAGTTGCTATACGCTTAAATTTATATGAATTATTTTTTATATCATTTTATTTTTTACAGTTATATTTTTAGCTTTAATTTAATTAAATAGTCTAATTGTTACAGTTGAAAAATATTGAATTTGAAATTGTTGAATAACATATTTTTATTTGATGATATTTTCAATATATAAACATTTTATTATTAAAATTGTGGTTTTAATTTCTAGTAGAATTTTTTTCAATATTATTATAAAATTTATTTGTGTTTTTTTTTTACTTGTATTTATGAAAGACATAATTACCTAAGTATAATTTATTGTTTATTAGATTATTAAAACAATTTAATTATTCAATTTCAACCAATAATTTTATTTTTATGGATTACCAACATCGTTAACAAAAAACCAATAAATTATTTAGAAAATTCATATTCAAAATGAATAAAAATTTTAATCAACCAAAAAATATCAATTATTATATTCAACATAATTATATTTTTTCATCTAATCAAATAATTTGTTTTTGTAATATTTTTTTAATCAATTAAAATTTATTTGACAATTATAAACACAATCATTATTTGGTAATATTTTAGATACTTATTTTTGCAATCAATCCTGGCGAAAGCAAAAATTTTCTCTATAATTAGATAATTTGTCAAAAAATATAAAGATTCATATTCAAAAAAATGTAAATTTTCTACAAAAAGTGTTGCAAATGAAGTAAAAACAAAATATAAATAATATTTTCTTTTGTATTCTTATTTTTCTATTCAAATTTGATTTTAATGATCAATTTAATCAGCTTTTGTCATAATCTTTGATATGTCATTTTTTAACGAAGGATTTTTTCAGATATTATCTTCAAAATTAATATTTCAATCAAGCTGATACATGATGGGTTTTTTTAATTACCAAATTATAATATTCTAGCTGTAAATATCAGATTGAAGATGTATTATGCAAATTTTTAAAGACAAAAGCAACATGTTTTTTTTGAAACTGAACAGCGTCAGTCCAAAAATATAAAAAAAATTCTGCATAATCAGATTTTAAACACGTGAAACCTCTAAAATTATTTTATTTTGGTTATTATTATTTTTTTCTAACTTAGTTCGCAAAATTTACATTTTCATAGCAATATTTACCATTATAACGAAACTAGTAAAAATTAGAAACAACTATTTTCTGTAAATTTAATAGAATAATCTCATATATGTGGAAACAGTAAGGCGCTGAATATTCAAATTTTTATGTGATATATCTACTAAAATGCTCTATTTTGAAAATAATAAAAAATAATAAGACAAAAAACAATAGTAGCAGAAATAATATCAAAAGTAATATGAAATGTATTTTTTATCAATTGTGATATGAACTATCATATATATATTATATAAATTTAACTAATGTTAAATAAAGTATTATAATTAATTGGAGTTAATATTTTTAAAATATTATTAAAATTATATTTTTATTTTTGGAATCAAAGAAAAATAGTAAAGAATCAAAACTAATTTCGAATATTGCCATTTTAGAAAATTCTGAGTTTTTCAAATAAGAAAAATCAAAAAAAGATGTTTAATAATAAAAATAAAGGAAAAAAAAAGAGAAAATGTACAATAGTATTAAAATTATTATGGAAACAAGAATGCTTAAAAAAATAATTGAAGTATTAATAATATTTATAGTAATAATAAAAATAAAAAAATAAATTTAATAATCGATTCACTAAAACATATTTAAATCACTATAATAATTTTTTAGTATTTTATTCTAAAAATGTTTTTGTTTCTCCATTATAGGAAAGTATAAAATCATAGGAAAAAAAACTGGAAAAAAAACTGGGTTTTTAGAGTTATTTCATACACATCAAAATTAACGCTTTTAAAGATTATGTTAGTAAATCGTTTTTATTGGGCATTATTATTTATAAATATTCATTTTATAAATCACAAAGAAAAAATAAAAAAGATTTAAAATCAATGAATATTTACACATTATAAAGCTACCAGAAACATTTTCCAGTTTATTTTATGTAATAATTATTTTAGTTCTATTTTATAATAAGCTCACATTTGCTATTAAAAGTTTTTTTTTGGAAATTTCTCACAGAGACCAAATAATTGAAAAAAGGTATCACAGTTATCTTACAACAAAAATGGTAACTTGGAAGCATCTGATCGTGAATGCAATCGTGGCCTCGTAACATAAGAACCGCATCCATAACAGGGTAAAACCCAGTAAAGGAAAAGTGCCAAAATATATCACGTAGGACCAATATAAAAATAAAATCACATGAAACAATATATTTATATAATTTATCTGCTTCATGCTTTTTTGACCAGTGACGGCTAAAAATATTATTTAAATATTTTGAATGCATAAATTAGTTAGGTATTTAACATATTCATATTGTATTTTGTTAGGCCTAAAATAATTCAGTAAAATGTATTTGTATAACTATTAAAATTATATTTGTTTAAGAAGAAAAAGTAACATTTTTATTCATTTTTATTTTTTATTAAAAGTAGAATATTGATATTTTATAATGCATAATATTTTATATTTTTCAATTTTTTTATTCTATTTCTAGCTAATTTAGAAAGTTTTGTTAAACTATGACGAAAACTATTTTTAGAGCAACTAGAATTGATATAAAAGATCGATTCGTAATCATATTAGTAATTATTTTTTTTATTTACGAGATTCTGTTGATCGATACTAAGATCTTTTTTTTACCTGAGTGCCACCGATTTAAAACTCTTCGGGTTATGCTTTCTATCATTATGTCTTATTTCCCTCTCTTATCATTGCCATCGTTTGTCTTTAAATGGTTTTTATTGATAGATTAGTGAAAATCTTTAATTTATTTTAATCTTGTTTCAAATATAATGAAGTATAATTTATTTCCTCGATAAAATTTAATAGGTAATTTTACATATTATTTTATTTACGATATTAATTTTTTTAATTAAGATTTAATTTGATTATTTTGTTGCATTAATTTTTATATTTAATATCTTTCTAGATATACACACTTCTGACAAGTGAAATTTCAAAAATGATATTCGAAATGCAACATTTAGCCAATTTCTTTAATCATATTGGCATCATCAGAATAATAATTTGTTATTAAAATCTTAATGCTGAGCAGTACCTGATATTTGAAAAATATGTACATTTTAATTGATTCTATATTAACTATTAGTTTTGGTTTATAACAAATTTGAATAATGAAGATTGCATTTACAAAGGGGTATTGATAAAAAGTAGGGTTGATTTCAAACACTTCGAGATAATTCATAAATATTGTAAATATTTAGTTTAATATAATCGTTTGCCTCTTTCTAAAAGCAAACAAACAATTTAATTTTTTAGTAACAGTGTTTTTTTTCATCTCTTTTAAACGCCCCTATTCTTATCGCACTGGCAGAAATTTTTTATTATTGATACCAAAATAACATTTTTTTTGTAGTAAAATTTTTTCTCATAAAATCAAATATAACAATCAAAAAACTATATCAAGCAAAAAAATAAAAGAAATAAGCAATTTTGCTATGTAATCTCTAATAATTGTTATAAAATTAAAATATCTATTGAATCTAAAGGAAATTTTATTGTTTTAATGCTAATATTAACAACATAAACATAAAACACTAAATCTTTTCAATCTAGATATAAATATTATAAAATATAAAACAAAATAGCACATATTCTATTTTTCCATCTTTTATGTGTTTTATACAAATTTATCAAAAATGAAACTGAACAATCTTTTCTCTAAATTTTTTTCTAAAAAATCTGTTTTTACAAGTTACTAATTTATATTACCACAATTCTTGTTCATATTAAAAAATGTTAGTTTCTAAAAATTAAAAAAGGAATTATTAGATTATTTCTACTTTTTGTAATTTTTGGTATATCTAAATTTTACAAATTATAATCGAAATTTGAATATTTAAAAATAAAATTATGGTTGTGCTTTAAAAACAAGAAGTTAAACTGATATCTGTGTGATATAAAAGTTTCACTTTCTGTTTAAATTTCACAATTACTAGGCATGAACACTTTAAAATAACAAATTTTTTTTTTGAAAATAAATCAAGCAAACTTATATTATTTAAAAAAACATAATGATTTATCACAAAAAATTTTGATATAAATGTCTCTAATTTTTTTATTTCTAAGCAATAGAAAACTAATTAAGAAATTTACAAAAATATACAATTTAAATTTTTTTTTGATTCAAAAATATACAATTTAAATTTTTTTTTGATTCAAAAATATCAAATAAAAGAATTTATATTTAGATTAAAAAAAATATAATGAATTTCATTCCAAGAAAAATTAATGTTGTTATACTGTCGATTCTGATGCTTGTGTGCAACAGCTTACTTATTTTATATCAAAGAATTTCAGAGCCAATTTCCACAGGCAACAAACAAATGTTGACAACTCTAGTTTCAAATGAAAAATTTCAGTCGTCTATACTTGATTCTTATACACCAACCAAAGAAAAAAATTTAGAATTTTTCGTTCATAAAAAAATGGAAGATGTTCCTGATTACATCCTAGAAAATTATAGATTGCCTGAAAGCATTCTTGATCCAATAAAATCAGATATGGGTTTTGGAAAAAAAATTGAGACAAATGTTCAAAGGATGTACAATATATCATTTATTTCTGGTGGTCGATTTTACAACTATAAAATAATATGGATATTTTGGGATAAAGATTGGGATTTGGATCAGTATATGACAGTCAAGAGAATTGAAGAAAATATAATTTTGCATACAATACAAGCATTTAAAAATAGACCGGATGAAAATCATATTAATCGTTCAAGTGGCAATGAAGGTTATATTGAATACAAAAAAAACTTAAAGAATAAAACAGAATATGATGACAACACAGACAAAGAGTCTAATAAGACGGATGAAAATTATCACAATCTTATTTTTTTTAGATATTTATTAAAACATTTTAAATGGTTTATGCGTTTAAAAAATAAAGAAGATGAACTCCCCAAAGAATATTATCCCTCTGATAAAGATGCTTATAAAAAGATGGTTTTTCCATTAGAAGGACATGGAACTGTTTTTATTGCATCTGTATATGGTACATTTATAGCTGAAGATTATTTTCGCATAAAAACTGACATAAAAAAATATCAATTGTACCATAATTGAGTAATAATATCATATAGATTAAAGTTATATTTGATTTTAGTATATAAATAATTTTTCATTCATTTGTTTGAATGTAATGAAAACACCTTAATATCTATAATCTAAAAATAATAAAAAATTTTTAAATATACTTTTTTCATATTCATCAATAAACCCTTATATAAATCATAAATTCTTTATTTTTTTTCGTTTAACCCCAAAATTTTTGCTCGTTTCTTCAATTTTAGTTTGAATTTAATAATTTATTAAATTTTCGCCAACGTTTTAGACTTGTTAAATCCTGTATAAATAAGTTTGTCCAAATTTACATTACATTATGTTTTGATAAATTTGATTTTATGCCACAATAAATATCAAATCACTTTTACATACATTTTATCGTTAAAACGACTGTTGAGAACGACTACAAAGAATTTGTAAAAATTGTTGGTTCAAAAAACGGAAAAGAAGCTTTAAATGGATTATTATAGTAACTTTTATTTACGATTTTTGGGGTATAAATACCACAAAAATAGTATATAAAATTGGAACAATAATATTTATTTAGTATTTGAACAATAGACTTAAATATTAGTCTTTTAAAAATAAAGATTAAAAATATTCTTAATTTAAAATTAGAGAAATTGTATACATAAATTTCTAATATAAAAATATTTCCATTTTAATTAATGAATGTTTAAAGATAAAAAAAATCAAAAATAATTATTTAAATGAAACAAAATAATAAAAAATTTAGAATGTATAATAAGTTTTATAATAATAGTAGTAGTATAAATAGTAATAATAGAAATAAAAGTTTAAATAATAATAGTAATGAAAATAGAAGCTATAGTATTGACTTTTACAATAACATAAAATTTAATAAACGTTATGTTAATAAATTACAAAAGCAAAAAAACCTTTAGTATGTTAGATTTCTACTTTAAAAATAGATATTTTCCTTTGTTACTGTACATAGCATATAATAACACCTACAAGCGTATCGCTCAAAATGATCAACTACGCTTTTTGTTTTTCGTACATGTTTTAGGCGTTGAGTTAATAAAAAATAAAGTAATTATAGATATATATAAATATACGAAAAAGTAAACAAAATAATATGCGTGGTTTTTTTGACAATTATCATTCTAAATATTTTTCTGATTTCTATAGTAAAATGCAATAAAAAAATATTAATATATTGAAGTATTTCGATGGTATCTGCAAACAATCAGAAAGATTAGTAACAAAACAATCGAATGGAACCATAAAAAAGAAGAATTTTTTGTTTTGTAAGCGAAAAAAAAGCTTGCCACCCAAGAATAATTCAAGAGAAAGTAAATAAAGTAACTTGAAGATCAGCACATACCAGGCCAGAACCTTAAAATTAGATTTTAATATATATTTAACAGATAATTAGTCACTTTTACCAAATTTTTATATATATATATATCTGTTTGACTTCTGACGACCGATGTATTATTTTAATCTCCACACTAAACATGATATGTGTAAAATTCCGAAATAATTTCAAATATATCGCACGATACACAGTGGATTAAAAGCTTAAAACAACATTGAGCATATTTAGTTCATTTTTAATAAAATGTGGATCAAAAATTGGTGTATTCATGTTTTTTTTGTTAAATATAAGATCACACACATTTTCTAAAGTGAATATTAGATTAAACAGCCATAAATCTACAGCATATTTTGTTTTTGTTTCTTGTTAAGTATGCAGAAGCAAAGTGGAAAATTTAGTTGGTTCTTAGGGAAAAAATATATTTGCACTGAATGAAAAAGAATTTGATAGATTTTTCTATAAGAAGATTATTTCTTGAGAAGTTATTAAGGACCTTTATTTCCTCTTGCTAGTTCCTTTATTATCATACTTCTTATACAAAAATTTATATTTCGATCTGAATAAAAATTGTTCTTTAACTACCTTTATATGAAACAGTAGCGGCATGTATAAGATTTTTTTTAATACATAAGGAGTATAATGAAATGGTATAACATGGTAAAACAACCACATTATTTTATAAAAAAAGATTATATCAAAATAATAAATTTAAGAGCGCGGAAAATTGAAATCATTTAATTTATTATTATTTTTTCTAAAAATTTGTGTGATATTTAACTGAATTGATAACAAAAATGTAGTTTATTTGTTTTTTTTGCAATTTTTACAAATATTTTTTTATAAAGAAAATATGCATTATTTATAGTAGAAATAGATAACTATTAAGAAAACTGTGATACTTCACAATATTGATAAGTTTTAACACATCAAATAACATATTCTCAAATGATCTCAAATATGTTATTGTAAGAAATCGTTTAAAATATTGTATTTTGTGTTCTAATTTGGAAATGGGAACGAATTGACAATGTTTATCAATTCTGGTTGTGCCATAGACGGAAATGTATACTAATTTACCATAAGTAAATGAATTGGAAAAAAGAGAATAAAAAATATGAATGGTTCACATTTTATAATAATAACGAATAATAAAAAACCATTTTCATATCGTTTCTAAATAATAGTAATAACAATAATTATGATAAATAATTCATTTATAATCGCGATTTTTTAGAAATTTATTCTAAAACCACTTAGATTTTTTTGAATAAGACGTATATATCTACGAAATTTCTATCATTCAATAAATTCCGAATTTGTTAAAAGGAAATAGAAATAAAGAAAATTTAGCTATTATAATTATGATATAAAAGATAATTTAAATGTATTTAAAAAAAGCGGTATTCAAAACAATCGATTTAACATCAATTTTGAAAATTAAAACCCGAATAAACGATATATTATTAAATTCAATGTGATTTTGTCATGTTTAAAGGGTATTTGATACAGTACTAAATATTATTTTGCAGTGTTGCGATTGTAAACAAATTCACGATTATGATTGTCTTAATTCAAATTTATACGAGAAGAAAAGAATTTATTACGATTTCTTAATAGTTTTAATATCAAAACTACACATAATTTATAATTTATCGTATTGTTTTTTAATGTTCACTTTTTGCCATTAATAGAACTTTTGAAAACTTATAACTAATTATAATTATGACACAAATAAAATTGATAAAAATTGTCAATCCGTTCCTATTTCTAAATGAAATGCAAAATGCTATATTTAAGCAATTTATAGTTAATATCATATTTGGCATGCTTTAAGAACATTTTATGTAAATTATTATCTTTTTTATTATTGTGAAGTACCACATATAAGTTGAAATATTTGTTCTTTATAACATTATGGTAATACATTTAACAATTCAAATAAAAAATTTGAACAGCGAAAATATAAAAAATAGTAGGATTTCAAAAAAATTAAAATAAAATTCTGTATAAATTTTGTTATGATAATTTTTTGTTTTTTACAATATATTCTGTTCAAATAAGTTTTTTTAATTCGTATTTAGATGCTCATAAATAAAATTTTAGTTTATTGCGACATTGAGTAAAAAATTATTATTTTAGTCAGAAGTTAATGAATTAATTGCTTTTCATTTTTTAATTTTACTTTCTTTATTATTTATGCTTTATCGATTTTTTTACATTATAAAAACAACTGTTATATCATCGACATTCTGTTAAAAATATCGTGCATCAGATTATTTATGATTTTTTGTAAGTAATATAACAAATATGGCTCAATAAAATGATTTTGTAAAAAGTAAATTACAGATGGTTTGTTTAATTTCCAAACAAATCTAACAGTGAAAAAAATTATTGAATGTTATTAGTGATTGAAAATTCAAAAGATAAATGCAGCCTAAAAGAGCAACAATAAGACAAAATAAGAATAAATAAAAAGGCTGAACATATCACAAAAATAAAATATAGTAAAACCCTTTTTATTGATTTGTTTTAAACTCTTATTAGCTAAATCATTACCTCGAAATTGGCTATTGCAATTATAACAACCAAATATCGTAAATTTATTAATAAATGAACAAAATTTTCAATTTTATAAAAAAACTAGAAAAACCACAGCGTTAACTCTTTTATAAAAACACATTTTTTCTGGTTTTACTGCAAAATAAAAATTTTAGAATAGATAACTCGAGCTAAAAATAAATTTTTGAAGTATTCAAACCAATACATTCCCGAATATAACACCAATTCATGGCGCAAAACCAACTTACTGGGTAAGGAAAGCGGTAGGCAAAGCCCTTGTATCAGCAATACTTTACAAAGGCATTAGGTCTACAATGCAGAAAGATTACAAATTCTGAATGTTGATCTTCCAAAGGAGCCTGTTACAATTTTTTGGTCTATTTAAAGACTTTTCTAGCAAAATTCTTTAATACTTTATCATAATAGGCTTCAAAGCATTACAGTATGCGGTTGGTTACGTCTTGTGTGTACGACATACATAAAAAGTCGATATATAAAATTATTAAATAATGATATAAGTTATTGCAAATTTATTTTTCATTTAACTAATACAAAGTATTAAAATCATACAAAAAATATTAAACCAACTATACAGATAAATTTTGCTTATTATTTGCATTCTTTCGCTATCCAATTACTAATTTTACACGGTAACATTGCAATAATTAAAACAAAAATGATTTTATAAAATTAAGCTACTAATGGAGACGAATGCAATTGAACCTTTCTTTATAAAAATGCATTACGATACAATCAAATAATTTCTAGTTTTTTTCATTTGTAATAGTGCTTCTTAAGCATCAATTATAAATTTCCACTATGAATATAACATAAAATGTGTACAAAAAAAATTTAGCATATGTTTTTTCATGTGTTACTAGTATATTATAACATTATGGGATAAAGAATTATATTTTTTTATTAAATTAATAATTTTTTTATAGTAGAGCAATATTTTGCAGGTGATTTAATCAATGAAAACAATAATTATTTAAGGAAATGAGTTTATTTCTTGAGCCTGAATATTTCCTCAGAATAGGTTGAAGTTGGTGACATGATGTCTTTTTCACCGTGACTATTTCTGTGTTGTATAGAAATGCGGTTTTGAGCTTATTTATAGTTCTTAAGCGATCCTAAAACGCTGATTAAGGGATTCCTATTTATAGAAATTTGCCCACCATTCGTAAAATCAAGGCAAATTTACCTGGGGTCACAAAGAAGCATGTTATGGTAAACGCTAGTAGTTTTATAAATAAATAGAAATATTAGTAGTTTTATATATAATTTAAAAAAAAATTATTTATCAATAAAACTATTTAGTATGCATAGATTCTAATATAAGAGTATAAATATTTTAGAATTTTGTGGTCTTACAGAGATAATAAAAAATTTACTTTTGACTATTTAAACAAAATGTAATCAAAAAAAAGTGAAAGTTTATGCAAATTTAATATTAAGATTATTTCATAAGATAATTTTGATAAAAAACACGTTTGTAATATTATACATGTTAATAGTACCAATAATATTTGTGGTTACAAAAAACAAGAATTTGTAAACAGTATTTTAATAAATTAAATAATCATAATAATTTTAGAATATTTGAATCTTTTTTTTAATTTGTAAATATCACTTCGTTTCAAGACATTCATATTTTTGTATATTTTTTAAATTGTAGCATCGAAAAGAAAATTATTTTAAGGAGAAAAATAATTCGATTTTTTATCGGATTTCATAAAAAGTTAAACTCTTGAATATATTTCTTATTTAAAAATTCAATATTATATCGTATAAAAACGCGTTCGGTCCAATTACCGTGAAAAAATATTTTAGGCATGAAAAAAAAATTTCATCACTAAAACTTTTGACAATAATATTTTTGGATGAATAGAATCATTTTTAAATAACGACTCTCCAATTTTTAAAATCTCATATATTGATGTTGAGTTTGGTAACTAAATGAATCAATTACAAATATTAATGTTTAAGTTGTGAACTTTGATGTTTTTTTTCTCATAAATTATTAATATTTCAGATTCTAAATTTTATGAAATAATTGATAGTTTAACATAAAAAACTATAAATTTGTTTAATTTGAAGACGAAAATGTAAAAAATGTCGTAAACTATACCATAATGATATCAACAAAATTTATTCGCAAAATAACTCTTTTATTTTTCTCGTTTTCATTTTATTTTAAGCGATTCTATAAATTATAATCTAGAACGAGACATGCATATTTTATTAATGCTAATACATTTCTTTACATTCTTATGTTCTAAAAAACCAAATGAATTTATAAATTTGTAACCAATTAAATACCATTTGAAGAAATTATACGTAATTTATTGCGAGAATATGTTCTTTGTTAAAATATGATGAGAAAACTTGAAACATGTATTTTTCAAAATTAAAATATATTTAACGTACTAAAAAAAGATTTCTTTTAAGCGGTAGAGGTAATTTCGTAAAAAAGGTGTAAATTTGTAAATAAAAAAAACTAACAAAACCATCATAATACTGCCATAATACAATAAAAGCGGAAAAAAAAGCTTGATCGTATGTTTTTTTTACAATTACAATTTACATTTTGCATTCGACATTAATTATCTGTGAAAAAAACTTTTAAGTCTACAAAATTTTACATACAGCCTCAATTCTTTTTGACCATTGAGGTATACTATCTTGTTTGTTTTTTTGTTTATTTTTTAATACGTTATATAATTTTTTCTGATTTATGTATAAATTAAGAACAAAAGATATCGGAAATATTTATCTTGTCAAAAAATTAAATCTAGATTCTTTAAAAATTTTATATTGGTCATTTTTTTCTTAGACCAAAAGAATAACATTATAATAAAAAAAAGAAATGGATTGATTAAATATATAAGAAGATTTAAATTTGTTGGTAGATGATGTTAATGAACAAAATATTATTGATGAGATAAAAATATAATCCAATATTTTGAACATTGATGCTAAATTTTTTTTTGCAAATAGTTATAAAGATCGTAGCAGCATTTAAATTTGCATATAAAACGGTTATTTAGTTCACTTTCGATATATTCTTAGCACAATACATCTAAAATTTTAGATATAGTATTGTTTTAATTATAAACGCAAAATTTTGACAATAGATTAGCAAACAAGAATCTAGATTAATAAATCGCAAATTTTATTGACCCCTATTACATAATTTTAAAGGAAATTAAACAAAAAAAATTTATTATTTTGTCAAAATCATTATAAAAAAATTTTAAAAAACTTGTTAAGTACGATTTTCAGTCTAATAAAAATTTCCTTGTGTATTGATATGTCTATAGACTATTGATATATTATTTGTTTGACGAATATTTTTTATAATACATATATCTGTGACATGTTGACAGAGAAGTGAAAAATATATCATAAAAAAATAGTTTTTGCAGTAAAATTAAAAGTTTTTTTTATTTAAAAATGGTATTGATTAAAAATTTTTAAGCTTCTGTATCGGGATGTATGGATTCTTTAATGAAGCAATTTTCATATGTTACTTCCAGATTTTGCAATTGGCAAAAAAACGTAGACAATCCTGTAGAGTATCATGTTGTATTTAGATCCATAAATTCAAGTAACAGTCAAGTTCGCATTTAAACAAAACCTACAAAACCTTTATATATAGTAACTTTGAGAAACAAAAACACAATATTATCTATAATGATACTTATAACATAGATAAGTTATTGTAAAACTATTAATTATTGTAAAAAAAGTTTTGGTTAAAAATATATACCTTAAATTTATTTCTTATGCTTTTTGAAGTTATTATATTTTGATTTATATGCAGTACAGTAAAAAAACACACCCGATATTCCAAAAAAATACCCTTTAATGTTAAGAAGGGTCAAATTTAAATTTAAACAATACCATTTGTATTTCTTTTATAACCCTAATATTTATAAGTAATCTATTTTTTGTTTAATTTATTTTTTCGCTGTAAAATGGAATGAAAAATTAGATGAATTACATCAAAACTAATGATTTTTAGCATGAAGTCTTATATAAATTTGTTGTTTTTTAAAATAAAAAAATAATGAATATTTTTTAATACAATTTATTTGGTTTTTTTGTTTTCTTGAATATGTTTACACTTTTTATAATGCCAAATTTTAAAGAATATGGATAATTTTAAAAATCAAAGAATTGAAATTTTGTACTCTAATAAATAAATAATAAAATATTGATATAAATAAAAATTAATCAATTATTTTAAAATTTAAAACAAAATAAATAATGAATTTCAAGGTTTATTAAACCAGCTAACTTTAATCGGCAAAAAAATAAATTTCAATTTTACAGTCTTGCGACCGTAAAATTATTGGTAAATAAAATAACGGTTAAAAATTATATTGAGAAAATGTATATTAAATACCTCTTTTAACCTATTTTTAATATCAAAATATTGTTTTTTTTAACATTTAGGATGACAAAAAATCTTTTTCATTCACCTATTTCATGCAACTATATGGAAAATTTAAAAGAAACCTTTAAAATATCTTTTCCAATTACCATACTACATATTATAATTTTAATTATTGTCAAAATAAAAGCAGCGAATAATTAAATCATGAATCATCGCAACTGTTGAAACAATAAATAAATTACATAACATTGTTTCAGATAATTCGTAGAATAATTGAGGAATATTATGGAGAGACAGCAAAAATTTGCCGCAAAATTTTGATAAAGATTTTTTTCTAAAGAGGAAAAAAGTGTTCTAATTAATCCTATCGGTTCATTTAACTAATAACAATATTTTCCTTATCACATAATAAAAAAATAAATTAAATGATTCAAAGATTTAAAAACTTTATAAAAAGAAAAAATAATTGAATATTTATGATGAAATAATTGCGAATTGTAAAATTTATTTGTTTTTTTGTATTACAGGACTATAGAGTGCATTAATAAGAAATAAGAACAGGATTTTTGGCATTCAAAAAGTATTATCCACTTATATGTATTATTTAAAAGGTAAAATAAATACAAAATATTTTTTTATTTTTATTAACATTAGAATAAATGTCTTCTTATTTAAGAGTGTGTTTTTTGATTTAATTACTTTATATTTAATAAAAAAACACATTTGCATGTTTGTACTGTTTACAGCAAAACATATTCGAAAACAATAAAAACTGATTAACAAAAAAAATTATTTTACTTTATTCAATTTAAAAAATAGCGATTAAATCTAGCGAATTTCTATTTTTTTTGCAAATTTAACAAAAGAAAAAAATAAATACAAAATGATTTCGTATTTTAATTTGTTTTATTTTTTTTAGATTGCCATTGGGAGTGCCTATAGCATAAAGCAAACAAAAATAAACAAAATGTAAATAAAAAAAAACTTTTTTTTAATAAACAATCAAGAATTAAAATCATTAATATACATAACTCAAACAATAAAGAGTAACAAATTTGTAATGATTTAAACGTCGCTATAAAGAACCATCACTTTTTCATGCGTTTACGAGGAAATCAGAATATCTAAAAAAACAGTTAGTAAAAGAAAATCTCCATTTATTGTATCATTATTTGGTCGATGAATTTAAAGTTTAATTAACACTAATACGAATATTAAAATTGTTTATATTTTTTATAGAAAGTTAATCCTTTGTTGATGCTTGTCGAGTGCTGTAAACTTTTTGTGGCAAGTGTTCATGGCGTAAAATGCTGTAAATAGCTTGATTATCACGGATATGATTTATTAACTGGTTTAAGAGATGTACCGGGTGATGCCTGCGGTCGCGGCCTAAAGCTTACTTGGGAGCAAAGTCATAATACTTATTAATTTCCATCATGGGGTTCATTTTAAGGACAATTGAAATAGAAAGGAAGGAAGGAAATTTGAGTGGGAACTTGCAGTTTCAAATGACTACATACAAGTATCTACTAATGCATGTGGTTCGCCAAATCGAGATACATGATTTATCATGTTTATTATAATAACAGTATTGGTATTCAAAGAAAAACATATGTATAAATGAAAAAAAAGAATAAAAGAATAAATTTTTTCTCGCGTATAATAAATTTTATTTATACAACAAAAACAACTATAGTAGTAGTAAAAATAGTAGTAGCAATGATATTAGAAGTATTCATATTAGTAGAAATGATATTAATAGTAATTATTTTAGCAATAATAATAAATTAACAACAAAAATATTTCTAATATTTTAGATTTTGATATAAAAACAAAAAGTGTTTTTTCTTTACAGGTCAATCTTATATTCAAATAAACAACAGATTTTAAAGAAGATAATAGCATAACATTACTAAACGAAAACGAAGAAAAACATTTTAAACATTTAAATACCGGACAGAAGATAAAGATATTGAAGATAAAAAATTACAAATTATTGATAATTCAAAAAATATGAAAGAAGATGAGTTGAAATCATATAGAAAGGATTTTGTTTCAGTTAACAGCAATAAAAATTAGAGATTTGATAAACAAGTTATAGCACTTAAAGAGTTGCTAAGAGATCAAAATTTAGGTTAAATTTTCAATACAAAAGATTTTGATTTTTTAAAAAGGTACTTTACACAATAGTATTTCCAACTTGTGGTTCGAATTTCATATTAATGAAACCAAGTCATTGTAAACAAATTAACTTACGTATTTACGTGAATACGTAAATGAAATTTAGAAATAAATTCATATTTATTTAAGACAAGAATCAATAAGCATGAAAGAAAATATAGAAAATTGAATGAGTGTTTTACACAAGGTTAAGGATTCTACAAAAGAATGAAGATAATGAAACTAAAACCACCAACTTAAGAAAATGTTTGTTTCGTAGAAAATATAGAAAATTACATAATTTTGTAGATTGAAAAAAAAGAATCACGACAATTATTGACAAAAAACGAGAAAAGGTTTGAGAATGAAAATTGATGCAAGCTTCATAAAAATAGTAGTCATGACAGTAAAGACTGCTTTGTACTAAACACACATTCACTTAAAGAGCTTGAAAAAAAGAGAAGAAAAATGGAAAAGGAATGGAGAGAAAAAGCACCTCAAAAAAAAATGTGTTATGAAGGAAAGAGAATTAGAGGAATAAGAAGAAGGAATTCCTCAAAGCATAAAAAAGCCTCCTATAAAGGTTACGTTTGACATAGGAGCCCGCGGAATATCTATTGATTCAAAGTTAGCAAATAAATTGTTACTTGTGGAAAGAAAAGAAGCTTTAAAATCAATGTTAACGGCAACCAATAGCTTTATATTATCAAATAAAGTAGTTCATGTAAATTAAAATTTATAGCAATAGATAAAAATTGTCAATTTAAGTTTTTATGTAGTTGAAAATTGTGCTGCTGAATAATATTGGGAAATCTGTTTCTATTAAATTATGAAATATCTATAGATTATATAAAAAGAAATATTAGAAATAGAGATAATACTCTTTTTATGAAATATAAAAAGAGGGAAAATAAATAAGGATACGTTGCGTGAATACTTCTTAAAAAAACTTGGTTTTCTAAAGAACTTAAAGAACAATAAATCAGATAAAATATAAGATATTTTTATAAATACGTCAAACCTAACTCTAAATTTTATTATTTATATAGAACCAATGAATTTTGAAACAAAAAAGAAAAACGATTTAAAAAACCAAAGTATCACATACCAGTACTTTTAAAATATGTTGAAAATGCGAAAAATGACATAGAATGATTGTTAAATAAGAAAAAATACGTGAAACGAAAGCCGATTTTATATAGTCTAGCCTTCTTTACTATTAAAAAGGATAAAAATTTAAGATTAGTATACGATTATTAATATCTTAATCAATGTATTGAGGACGAATCTTTTTACATTCCAAAAATATTTGAAAATTTGCAATATTAGGTAAAAACGAATTTTATACAAGAATTAATGGGAAAAATGGTTATAATCATATACCATTAACAAAAGAAAGTGAATTTTTAACCCGTTTAAAAATAGTGGATAAAACATATATTTTTAAAAGGATGCCATTCGATATTAGATCTGGGCCAAAATTTTTTCAAAAATTAATAACATAAATTTTCAGCAATGTCGATATTTGCTTTGTATATATCGATGATATTGTTGTTTATGGTAACAGCAAAATGTTACATGATCAGACGTTGATTTTTGTTTTAAAAATATAAATGGACCATAACGTAAAAATAAACTACGAAAAATCACAATTTTATAAAAAGAGAATAAAAATGCGTAGTTACTTCATTGAAAAAAATTTCATTGAAACAGATTCTAGTTGTCTAGAAAATAAATTTTTGGAATCAATACCAAAAAAAAGAAAAACATACAGAAAATAATAGAAATTTGTAATTGGTATAGAAGATTTATACCAAACATATGTAAGAGAATATTTAGAATAACTGAATTGCTAAAAGCAGCTAGATTAACATGGAATGAGGAATGCCAAGAAATAATAACAAAATAAAAAATGATATCCGAAATAATACGATTTGAAAGTTTCCAAATTAGAAATTAAAATTGACTTGGAGACAGATGTTTGTGATCGTGGAATTGAAGCTGTGCTTTATCAAGATCAAGGCGTTCTTGTTTACTAAAGTAAAAAATAAACACAAACATTGAGAAATTATTCAATAGTTGAGAAAGAATTGTTTGCAATAATACAATCCTTGATTTTTTTCAGAGAAATAAAACAAGGAAATAGTTTGAAATTTATAAAGATAATAAAAATTGTATATTTTATAATAAAAAATTTACAAACAGAATAGACATATGAGATATATTGACTAACGATTACAACTTCGAAATAAAACAAATTAAAGGTCAAGAAAACAATATTGCAGATTATTTATCAAGAATGTTTTTATTAAAAAAACCATCACATTATAAAAATTGTTATAATAACAGGCCAAAAGATTTTATTTAGAGAACAGATGCGAATGGTAAAGTAGAAATTAATAAGGATATGGAAATTGTGTTTTTAAAATTTATACATACTAAAAGTGTACTCGCAGGAATACAAATATGCTAAAACAATATAAAAAGTATATTCAAAAAAAATGTTATTTCTAGACTACAAGGAATAAAAAGAAATTTATAAAAATGTAAAACTTTTAATTCTTTAAATCAAATAAGTATAAAAAATATCTTACTGCAGAAGAACCTTTTATTTGATTAAGTTCTGAAATATACGGTTTATTCAAAATTTGTAGTTATGAACATAGTTTTATCGAAAACTGAGGATACTACGTATCAAAATTTGATATTCATAGTACATATACAAAAATAAAGTTTACAATACTTGTAAGAGATAAAGAAATCATCAAAATATTAAAAAAATGGCTGTGAAAATGTGGAAAATCAAAGAATTTAATAAGTGTTAATGAATTACAATAATAAAGCAAAAATAACATAGATTTTTCATTAATTGGAAGACATCGAGCCTCGTTTTATCTGGATCATATACACCAGAATTTAATAGATATCGTAAGAATAAATCAAACTTTTAGTGAAGTTTTAAGAATGAACAAGAATAAAACTATCAAACGCATAACAAGAAAAATAATGTTTAATTTGAATGAAATTTATGATACAAGTATTAGGTGTTCACTAAAAGAAATGATTACAGGCTACGTCTTTTACGATCCAAATAACAAGAAAAGAATTGTTAGTAATCCAATAACGAAACAGACGAATGAGAAATACAATTATTTAACATAAAAAAATTAGATTATACGAAAAAATTCACACGTAATAAACTGAAAGAAGATTTACAGTGCCATATAAAATTGTTGATTCAGGCAGAAATGGAATATGGTACAAGCCAAGCAATACGGAATGTTTTATTCGAAAAACCTAATTATGTAGGAGAAGCAGAATGTGTTATACAATATCACATATATTTAATGTTTTATTATTAGTATTTATTGAATTGTGTTTTATTTTTATCTTAATGAACTTCTAAAAACAAATTTATATTTATAGTTTTGTGAAACTAATTTCATTTTAAAAATTAAAGAAATTAGTATACGTAAAAAAACAATATAAAACATTTCTATCTTGCGATTTTTTGTGATTTTTTTAGAGATAAGAAAAATCACAAAAAGTTATTTAAGTAAAAAAAAGAAAAAAAGAGAATGTTATACAATAAAAAAAACTTTAGTAGTAGCAATAATATTAGATGAATAATATTAGTTGCAATGATATCAGTAGAAATCATTTTAGTAATAATAATAATAAAAATAAGAACAAAAACATTTCTTATATTTTAGAATGTTATTTTAAAACCAACTGTATTCCTTCTTCACAAGACAGTATTAAAGTTGTTTTTAGTGATATTTTTAGATTACGCAATACGTAAAAAATAAGACATAACAAATATTTTTTTGATACAAATTCAAAAAAAAACAATATCCGATTCAGTATTAATATATCATCAAGTTTCATGTTTACCATGAATATCTGTGAATTTGAGATATTTATGGAAATTGAAAAAAATTGAGGGAAGCGTCTTTAAAGGAAATATAACAAATCAGCTTTTTAAAAGAAAAACTGCTATTGAAATAATAATTTGGTAAAAAAAAGCTATTCAACTTATATTTAATGGTGTTTTCTCACGCACCCTGTTTTCGGTTTATATTGGGAGGAATATGAAATAAACCAACTTTTTATAATTCGAATGTGTGTTTTTATTTGATATATTGTTTTTGAACTACTTATTATTTATGTACAACTGATTGTTTGTAATAATTTTTTTTGGTTCTTTTGCTTGGGTTTATTTTGACTTGTTCGTTCGATTGTTTATATCCGTGGGTTAATATTAAAAGAATTATTTTGGAATCGGTATTTAGTATCATGAAAAAAAACATTAAACAGGTTCTTTGCATACTTCTTAATCCTTTTAAATTTTTCATAATGCCATAATTACAAATAAAATTAAGAATTTATGCAGTGAGGAAAAAAACGAAAATAATGAAAGGAACACAATAGACTGATACTATTAAAACAACATTAAGCTAAAATGTAATTTATTTTATTTTATATAAAATTTTTTATTATAGATAGCTTTTTTAAGAACCAAATGTTGATACTTTTAATTAAAGGGTCATTTTATTTATTGCCTAAAATTTTTTGAAGAGAAAAAAACTTTTAAGAAATAAGAATTAATAAAATTGCTTTGTGATGTTATTAGAGTGTTTATTACAATTTTGGGTGTATAAAATTATTTTATTTGTTAACATTTTGCATTAATGGTATAACCACAGTTATAATAATAAAAATGCAAAAAAATGCTATTTAAATAAAGCTTATTATAATTAGATATTAAGTTGAGCTCAAACATATATGATAATACACTATTTTGTGATATATCATACTTTTTTTAAAAAATGTTTTAGAATCAAATTTATGTTGAATCTTCAATAGAATATTATAACTATTAAAATTTTAAATTTATATATATTACTATTAATAAAATCGTAAAAAAACGTTTTTTTTTTCTGTTGATATTGCGAATACAAAAAATATTAAATACAAACAATAAGACCAATGGCACAAGTTTATTTTTTCGAACAAAAATGACACATTTTAATTAGTACAAAACGATACGAAAGTAATAAAAAGAGGGGAGAGAAAAAAAGAAAACCAGTGGAAATTGATCGATATGAACATAAACACAATTAACGAAGAAGAAATTATAAAAAGACTTCAAACATTGATTCATGAATTGGTAGAAAATGCACAAAGCGGACACCCTGGCTCTGCACATAGCTTAGTTCCGTTGTTTTATACTCTCTACGCTAAGAATATATTACAATTTGATTGCAAAAACTCTCGATATCCAAATAGGGACCTACTTATTCTCTCAAATGGTCATACATGCATTATTTTGTATTTATTTTTACATTTACAAGGTTTCATTTCGTATACTGATTTGGTTGATTTTCGAAAGTTAGGCAGTAATACGCCAGGCCATCCAGAAAATGAAACCAAGGGTGTTGAATGTTGTACTGGTCCGCTCGGACAAGGTTTAGCAAATGCTGTTGGCTTCAGTCTTAGTTCTAAGAAATTAAAGGCCACTTTTGATAATATTGAAAATTATACATTCGATAAGAAAGATAACATTGATCAAATAAATGAAATTAATCTATTCAATTCGAAAGAAAAAATGAACAATGAAGACTCTTCTGTGGCAGAAAATAATAAACTTGATTGCATTAAATCACCATTTCCTGTGATTAAACTTGATAACGCGGTTTTTTGTATTTTTGGTGACGGATGCTACCAAGAAGGTATCTCACACGAAGCTTTTTCATTTGCTGGGCATTATCAACTAAACAATCTAATTTTCATATACGATTTTAACTGTATTTCTATTGATGGCAGTATTAGTTTATCTATGAGCGACAATGTAGTGAAAAGATTTGAAGCTTATAATTTTGATATCCGAATATGTGATGCAAATGATTGTACAACAATTGAGAAAATACTCAAAGGAAAATTAAAAACAATAAGAGCTGTTTCTTATATCAACAATCCGAATGATTCCTTTATAGAAAAAGATAAACAAGAAATAAGCTCTTCTAATTTGTATAGAAATTTCGAGCCATCGTCATTTAGTATGAAGAAACCTTTAGTATTGATTTTGCAATCGAAAATTGCAGACGGAACATTGCTCGAAGGAAGCGCCAAAACCCATGGTGCTCCTTTAGGCCGTGCAGTAATCGACGACTTTAAAAATAAAAACAATATTGCCGATCAAAAACTTGAAATACCGCAAGAAATTTATGGTATGTTTGAAAACGTAAACCAGCTTAATTCAAATAAAGCATCTTTTTGGTACAAATCAGTTGAAAATTCGATGAATTTGGGTGTTAAAAAAGTGAAAAATTTCTATTTAAAGAAATTTTTAATACCCGAAACAAAATATTTTTACACAATCGACAGTGATGAAGTATTTGATTCATTTTTAAAATATAAAAACACAAAAAATAGCACGAGAAAAGAGATGCATAACGCATTGGAAGAATTTATGTCTATCGATGACTCTTGCATAATAGGATCAGCTGATTTGACACCTTCTTGTCTTACAAAAAATAAATATTGTTACGATATAATCGAAATAGAAAAAAATGACGAAGGTGCTGTTTATAAAGATCATAGTAACACAAAAAAACATAAAAATGATGCTGGAAAAGAATCTATAATTTGTAAAAACTTTGATTTTGATAAAATGTACAAAGAAAAACATACTGTAAACTTCCAAGGAAACCACATACACTACGGAATAAGAGAACACGCAATGTTTGGAATAACAAACGGAATTTCTCTTCATGGCTTTTTCTTACCGATTTCGTCCACATTTCTCAATTTCATAACCTACGGTTGGCATGGAATCAGATTATCTGCTTTATCACATACAAGAAACATATTTATAGCAACACACGATTCAATTACCCTAGGCGAAGATGGACCAACACACCAGCCAATTGAAGTTCTTAGTTTGCTAAGAAGCACACCCAATTTGATTACTTTCAGACCATGTGATGGAAATGAGGTCAGATCTGCAATAAATTTTGCATTACAAAATGATGGTCCGACAGTTATTTGTTTAACAAGGCTGGATATTCAGCCTATTGAAACCACTTCAATAGAAAAATATTTGAGTGCATACAACATTGTTTTTAAAAAACACAAACTAACAGATAACAATTTATCTAGTAAAGATAAATTAAAGATCACCAAAATAGATCACAGATCAGATGTAGAAGATGGCTCGAAATTACAGAAACCAGAAATTACTATTCTTGCTACAGGATCTGAAGTAAGTTTGGCCATAGAAGCAAGCAAATTACTTCCACAATCAGTGCAGATAATTTCGATAAACTCTTTAGAATTGTTTGATAAAAATTATAAACAGATAAAAAATGGCATACTTTCTGGGTTTGTTGTTTCGCTAGAAGCTGCTTCTACATTTGGTTGGTATAAGTATGCTCATCTTCCGATTGGAATCGATATATTTGGTAAGAGTGGCAAATCGGCAGATGTGTACAAATTCTTTGGTTTTGATCCATCTACAATTGCCTATAAAATTTCTGACTCTTTTATTGAGTATTTAGCTCGAAAAGAATAATTAAAATGAAAATTTTGTAATGATATTGCCATATATCGTTTTAAAGTAAAAAAAATCTTTTTATCTTGTTTTCATATAAAACATAAGAAATTTTAACAAATCATCATCCATAAATACCTCTTTCCATGCAAATTTCTCAATTTAAATAGTATTTTTTTTTATTTTAATCTAACTATACTCTGTCCCATCTTTTGATTTCAAGAAAATTAAACATTCAAATATTGTTAAAAATTTTTTGATCTAAAAATATAGATATTTTTTAAATATTGCACTTTCATTGTTACAGTATTGAACTTTGAAGCTTATGAATAAACAATATTAGACGTTATATTATTTATTTTAGGGCTTTAAATGCACTTTAAATTCGTTTATACCAATTACATATCAGTAAAATTTTCATTATACGCAAATATATTTTTTTTTGTTTATGATTGTTTTTTATTGATAATATATGAGAAATCAAATTTTCGTTCTCCTTTTCCTTCTATCGCATTTATGTTAACATCCATCTATAAATAATCTTAAAATAATTTACTCAAAAATAATTTATTTGATTAACCAGTACATAAATTTTAAAACATAAAAAAACATGGATTTCAACTGTAATTCACATTTATATGAACAAACTAATAATTGAATCAAAAAAATTAAAAACACATTTAAACACATTTAACAACTCATAATCATAAGATTAATTGCATGAAAATATAATTTTAAAAAATTTGATTATTTTAATATGCAAGTCAAATTGTACATTTTAAAAATGCGTTAAACAATTTAAATAATTTGTTGTTCTCGTACATAAATATCCAAGAATATATATTTTTTCAATTGTTATTTGAATAATAAAAAACTTAAATTACCGCCCTTTGAAAACTAATCTGCGTTTTGATTGATAAAAAAACTAAATAAACAGTATATTGATTTGTTTGGGATTAATCTGCATATAGAATAAATCTGTATTGAAGGCATAAATAAATGTTTAAGTTTCTATATAAACATTAATCCAAAGGTTTACAAGTTTAATAGATCTAGTTCTGGTCAAAAACAATTATATTTGTACTTATTATATTCTTGCGAAAATAATATAAAAGTGCTGTAGCAAGAAGGGATCTGGTTGTATTGTACGAAATACTCTACAATGTTTAGCATACGTCTCGAATTCCCTGAGAACGTTGCTTAATTTTTCTAAACCAGGTCCTTTTCTTGGACAATAAAATTATTTTTAGAAGGTAAATTTTTATACATTTTTTTTGGGGGTCATAATTTACTTAAAATAATCTTTTATATTTTTAATTTCGTTACGGATTTTTCTTTTTAATATAAATGTAATTAAGAAAAATCCGTAACGAATTTAAAAATATAAGGGATAAAGATTCAAAATTTTTTACTGTTTTGGCTTTGAGTCTCAATATTGAACCACAAAAAGATAAAAATTTTAGGCAAATTCAATCGAACTGGCTGTTAGTGTGTTTAAATTATAATGTATGGTGGGAATTCACACCAGAATTATTAATAAAACGTAAATACACATTTTTTGGTTTTAAAGACTAAAAACATTAAAAACTGATGTTTATAAAATACATTCTTTCTCTGGTTGTTATCATATTAACCCTTAAGGTCAGAATATAACTGTATTTAAGGAACTTGCCTTTATAAAAAAAACCAAAAATAATTAAGACCTAAAAGATTCTAACTAATTGCAGCCTCAATAGTTGTATCTATGACATCACTCATTATTAAAAATTTCCATTAAATTATTTATATTATTAAAAAAGTGAGAATAACAAAAGTATTAAGAAATATATTGATTTTGTTATTGACATTGGAAGATGCGCATATAAAAATATTGAAAGTTCTCATTAAAACACCTTGTCTTATAGTTTGATTTTTATTATTTAAATATCAAAGAATACACCTGCTATCGATGGTAGCGCTTTCTTGGACAGCCTCGCTTTTTTGGAACTTATAGAATGAATATAATTGAAAGATATATTTATAACTCGTTCTTATTTATTTATCTTGGTTATTTAGACTTTTTTATGATCAAATTGGACCAATATACCAATTTGATTAATCACCAGTCAAATAATGAATAATTATTGGTGACAAAATAACAAAAATTATTCTTCTATGCTGTTAACATCATCAAACATATGAAACGTCTAATGTCTCGAACTTCGAAATTATTCAAAAACAAAGTTAACAAATAAAATAAATTGATAAAATCAAACAAACAATTTATTGTTATTTCGACTAACACCATGGTATACAACTACACAATTCTTCTAGATACTTAATTTTTTTGATTATTTGTTTTATTTTAGTAACTTTAATCACTGTTTTTAAGATCAGACATTTTTTTGCATTTTCATTCGCTGCTTCTTTTTAGCATTTTGTACTCCTTATTAAAAAAGTGTGATAAGTAGAAACAGCCGAGTTATTTAACACCCTTCTAATTTTTTCCAGTTTGTGTCTAAAACCAAATAAGTATTTTTATTTATCATTAGATATTATGCGTTAAACAAAAATCGTTAAAAAATGGCTTCAAACTATATAAAAACCAAGAATTGTGTATTTTGAAGAGGTGCATAAATAATTTTGTCTTGATTTTGAGGGAGATTTACCAGTTCTAAGGAGCTTCTAAAAAATTTATATATAACTAATACAGTATTTTATATATTTCTTTGTGTACATTTTATTGTTCATGTTGAAACCTGTCAACTAGTACGTACATTTATAATTTTTAGAACTTTTTCATTACAAAATATTCAAAATATATATTTAGAAATTGTTTTATTCTCGTTGCTAGAAGCTTGGACATTTATGAAAGAGCAATAAACGAAAAAAAAGTAAAATTTGATTGGTTATAACAGTTTTTTTGAAAAGTTATGTTATTTTATTGATATTATTTTTTGATTGTGAAATGAAGTTTATATGCTGTGTGAGAAATTCAAAAGAATCTTTGTGTTACTTTATTTTCTGCTATAACTTTTCCGACAAATAATACTTTTTATTGTTTCGTCTTTCTTTAAAAATTGTAAAAAACAAAAAAACAATTTTTAATAGTCATAAACACATAAGATACACATTTTTAATAATAAAAATATTAGAATGTGCGATAAAAAATAATTTTTTGTTTATTTTAGTGAACTAAATGAATTAGCATTTCAATAAAAAAAAAATTAAAAAAAAAAACTTATGAAATGTTTGACATTATTTTTTTGGTGTAGCTTTATGGTTTCTGTCTTCTTAAAAATCTATATCACTTAGTTGATTTTAAATTGCACTGTTTTCGTATATGTCGCATATAGTACCACACTAATTCTAAATAAAAGCAATACTTGTTTTTAGTAATTTTGAGACCAAATAAAAATATTGTTAGTTTTAATATAATATTGGAAAAAAGTTTGCATAAATCAAGATACTTAGTATATTTAATTTTCTAATACAATAATATATACAAATTTAAAAATTTTTCTTTAAGAGATAAAAAAAATCACTAAAAATCATATAAATAAAATTTTTAAAACTCGAAAAAGAAAGATAGATGTGCAAAAAATTCAATAGTACTAGTATTTTAATTGGTTATAAAAATAATAGCATTAGTGGTGGTAGTATAACTAAAAGAAGCAACAATATGGTCGTTTACAACAAACCAGTGATTGATAAACAAGAATTCAATAAACTCAATAAAAAAGAACTTATATACATAGAAAATCAATTATAAAATGTATGTTTCTCATTGTTATATGAAAATATAGGACTTCATCTTATATAAAAACGCTATAGAATACTTTAATATTGTTAATTAATATTATAAAATGTCGCAAAAACTAGCTTTTCACATCTTTTACATTTTTTACTGTTAAAAAAAAATCAATTTAGGTAATTTACAATAAAAAATTTATTGTGAAATCTACTATCTAATGATTCTGTGAATATTATTGAGTATTTTTTTTATCACACCAGATCATATGCCGACGGTAGAATAGAAAGTGTACCAAAATATTTTTTTTCAAGTTTTCTAAATAAACAATCATATAGTGTTGGAAAATCAATCTATAAATAAGCATAAAAAAATGTGCATAGCAGAAAAAATTAAATCAGAAAGCGGAAAAAAATGCACAAAAAGTCAACTTCTAATTTAATAATGTAGCTGAACACAACGTAAATTTCAAGGATTCAAATACTCTTCTTCTTTAATTCTTGTATTTTTTTATTTTACACAAGAAAAAATTATATAATATAATATAGTGTATATGTATAAGATAATTACAGTTCTATATTTTAAAGCAACTACTATTCACCATTTTATTGTAGTAAAGATTTTTGTTGGTTACTTAAAATTTTTAATGCATAAAAAATTAGATATGAATTAATTTGTATTTCAACATTCTTATATTTTGAGATTTTTTATTTTTTAGATTTTACGCAAAAAAAACTTTTTACAAATCTATAGTAAAGAATTGTGATTTTAAAACATATTTTTCTAATAAAAAATGTTTGTTTTTTTAATTTTTGTATGTTTCGTCATATTATTTAACCTATACGAACATATTTTTTATATAACGCTTCTTTCTTATCTACAATGTCATAAAATATTCGTTAAAAATTTAAATTCACAGACATTAATTATTAAAAATACATAAAATTAATACAAAAAAAAATTATCCAAAGTTCCTTTGCAAATATTACTGAATTGTACAAAATAGAAAATATTTTTTCGGCATTTCAAAGAAAGCGAATACGAGATTACGATTCTAATTTTTGATATGAAAATAAATTACGCAATTATAAAAGGAGTAATTTAATAGAAGAGTAAAAACACATAATAATCAAAAAAATATAAAAATTTTTTCATATAAATACAAACTGAAAAAAATGATCAAAAAAATTTTTTAAATAAGCTCGCACTGAAAGAAACATAGTATTTTGTATTTATAAGTTCTTATTTTATATAAAAAATTACAATTAAAAATGTGTAAAAGCTTATATATATATAGCTATATAAGTAAAATATTGCATTTTGAACTGATATATTATCATCGAATTGTAAAAAGCATGTACTAAAAAACACTATATGAGCAAAAAATTGTTAGTTTTCTTATATCTAAATAGTTATTTTTTGCATTAAAAATTTTATCTTTATGCAATATTTATGAAAATATAAAACAGATCAAAAAAACAATTTATAATAGCGAAATCACACATATAAAAAAACATTTTTAATTTTGAAAAAAAGATTTTTTTTATATTTTTTAAAGGTCATTACTTCCAAATTTATGTTTCATGTCTTTTCTTAAGTTTTTTTTTTCTTTATCTCTTTTTAGAATCATTGATGTTTTTGAACTTTTAAAGCAAATTATTTTCTTTTAATTTCTGTATTTTAAAAAAAAAAATCAATTCATCACATTTTTATTTTCTTTTTTTGTATAAATCAGCGTAGAATCTCATTAAAAGGTTGTTATGAAATAGATTAATTTTTTTTGTTATTTTATTGTAAGAAAAAGTACAAATTCTAAACACCATAAAAATTTTATTCGAAAAAAATTCATATTTTTTAATTTTATATATTTTATGGTTTAAATTTTATATATTTTATAAATGAATGAATTCTATTCAGCATTATACAATGTAAAACATTAAATTTTTCTTGAAAATAAGAATAGTAATAATTATGTACAAAGTTTAATCTTACATTTTTAATAAACTTACATGATAATCTTATGCGAAATCTGTTTGAAACATCTTGAGGATTGTGAAACAAACAAAAAAGAATAATGGTTATAGTTGCAAATTTGGATCGCAATAAAGATAATGTTGGATCTTGTTGGGTATTTCAATAAAATTATTCTATTCGTGCGATTAGCTTGATGTTTTTGACATTTTACGACTATTAGGTTATTGGTTTAGAGTTTTATCTTTTTATATTGATAGTTTTGACGTTGTGATCAAATTGATATGATTTGTTCAATTTGATCACTAAAAGGCTTAAATATAGTCAGTTAAATAAATATAACGAGTTTAAAATCATGTCTTTATTTTTAAACATCAAAAATAACTGCGAAACGTCTGGTCGACCAAGAGGTCGTCCCAGAACATCCAACCGTTATAAATGTTATTTAGAGGTTTATTTGGTTTTTACGTATATTTCTAAAAAAAATAAAATTATAAAAGCTAGTAGATTTGAATTTTTAGGCTGAATATGATACAAGATTGAACTTTTTTTGGCATTAATGGTTTTTTAAAGGAGCAAAAAAGAATAAAAGTAGTTAAAATAGGAGTAATTTTCTATTATCTTTGCAAATTTAGCATCCATAATTATTAAATGTGCTCATATATGTTTTAAATTTAACCGAAAAAAATACTTAAAAGATTTGATTCTATAAAAAGCTAGAAAGTTTGTGAAAAAATTAAAAAAAAATCTTTTAATATTTTTAATCTTATTAAACATACAAAAAATGCGTATTATAAAATTAAAGTAAATTTTTTACGAATCCTAAGATTTGCTGTTACACTAAAATTTATACAGAAAATAGTAATTGCATAATTTTTGTTTTGTAATATATTTTTATAAAACAGATATGAACAATTTATAATTTTGCTATCAATTTTTCTTGTTTACATCTTGACTTTACAATTTTTTGTGTTTACTTTTGTAGTCTAAAAGATCCCAATATTTTAGACTGAAACTTAATCCTTATAAAATCAACTACACATTTTTTTATAATATTAGTAATTAAACTTCAGTAATGTATATGAGAACTGGTTTTTTGGGGTTTTTTTTTATTTCTAGATTAAATTTTAAATTCGTGTGTATAACAAAAATGCATGATTATTGTCTAATAAAATAAATAAAAAGCGAATTTTTAATACATAAATTCAAGAAGGTATTTCGTTAAAAAATGCTTGTGTATTGTTATTTAGTTGATATATATTTATAAATATTAGCATAGAAATTAAAACAATAATTATATCATCTATATAATTATTATCTAAAAAAAATTTAATCGGGTGGTATTACATTAAATTTATCTGATATTTCATAAAATATTCTCTTAATGTCACAAGGCTAATTTTATATTTTTATAGGTTTAAAATTACCTTTTCCTTTACTTTTTATAAACCTTAGCATTATAAAAAGGTTATTTCTTTTGGTTTTACAAATTTTAGACGTATAAAAGAATTTTTTTTATTTAGATTGATAGACAATGTAAAATTAAACGAATTTGAAGACATAGTTCTTTAATAATATAATCTATTATATATCTTTTAGTCTAATCAGATAAAAAAATAAAAAAATACATATTTTTATAATATATGTGTATTTACAGGATATAGTTATATTGCTTTGACAAATGAATGTTTGAATAAGTAAATATTTTTTCAATTGATAAAACAGTTTTTGAAAATTTTAATGTTTGTTTATTGTTATATGATACCAGAATTTCTTGTTTTTTTTTAATAAATCAAGTATATTTCAAAAGCATATTATATTTTCAAAACATCAATTGTAGTAAAAAAGATATCAAACCATTTATATTAAATGTTCTTGTATTTGATATGGTTTTGAAATAATACGATACAAATTAAAAAAACTATTTACTTTGCAAAAAATCATCTTTTTAGAAAATAGATTTTTAGCGATCTCATCAATTAGTTTTCTTTTATATTATCATTAGAATATTGTGTAAAATAAATGCCGAAATAGAATTTTCGAATTATCAATAATTATTCTTAATTTAACTACAATAACAATAAAAGTAATGCTTGATAATTTAACAGGATAGAAAACATCGAAAAGCTTATATAGCTACAATAAACAAAGTAAATCAAATTGAGAGTGAATACACATAACGAGTAATAAAAATAATAAATACTGATAAAAACAATATATTCTAAAAAATATAATATTATATATTTGATGCGATTTCTAAAAAAATATACTTATATTTTATTATTATAATGTTTTTAAAGACGTTTATATTTTAAAATATATAGACTATTAATTTATTCTAAAAATTCTGAATGACCTCCGTAAATTTTTCAGAGTTTTTATTAGAGAATACGTTTTTTTGTATGCATATACATTAAATATTTATGTTAGTATGTAAAATATTTTTTATTGACGGTTTACCGTAGTTTTCGATATGATAATTATTCTAATTAGAAAATAGCATAGAAAATTATTGCAAAAACGCATAAAAAGAACGCGTGAAATCTATAAACAAAAAGATTAATCGTGTCTTTCATAGCTAAATACATTTAGTTTCATAGAATTTATTAACAATCTAGTAAATACAGATTCATAACTGCTGTTGTAAGAAGGGACTCGGTTGCATTGAAGGAAATACTCTACAATTTTAGAACCCAATCTTGAATATCCTAAGGTTTCTATCTGTGGTTCTCAACCGGCTCCATTTATTGGACTCTGTTACTGTCTTGAAGTTATTAAATATAAAAATAAAAATTTAGGCGGTTTATTATTTATTAATAGAATTTAAAATAACTATAGAATTATATATTATAACCTTATATCAAGCCCTTATATCATACGTTTGTGTGGTTTCATCACTATAGTAACATTCTTTTTCTAGGATTTTCTATAAGAATATATATATAAATTTTAAGATACAATTATATAATTTGGCTTTATTATATATTTTATAACATAAAGATAAAAGATCTATGCAAAAATTCGTTTGATGCACAATAAAGATGTCTATAAATATTTTTCAAATATATTCCTGTAACATTTTGATAGAATTGATATTAAGATTTGTTATTAAACACATTATATTGATTTCACGTACATATAAATTTTGTAATCGATTTATTCTGTATCAAATATCACGTATAAGAATAGATACTTATATTATTTTTAGTTAAATTACCTATTTAATTTATCATCTCGTCAATAGGGGTATAGACATAAAAGTATTACAATTAAACTTGAAAAAAATGTTCATTTTTATAAAAAAAAGTTGAGTAATCTATAATTTGCATATTTTTTTTACAAAAAATTGACAAGATTAGCGAAAATAAATACAGCCTCTTGTCTTGTAGTAAGTGCAATAATGCAATTAGAATATTGTTTGTTATGTGAAATCATACTTAAATCAAATTCTCATTTGTCTGTATATGTTAATACAAAACTTTACATGTAATTTTAATCGTTTCTCGAAAAGAATCCATCAAACACGTAATTCATTTTTAATGCCACAAAAAAATGAAAAATTCCTTACATTGCCTTGATATTTAATATTAGAAGAAGGTTCTAGCGATATATAATCTGGAGCAGTCAACTTGTTCCTTATATCGCACTACAAAATAGAACTAAAAAGGCGAAAAACATATTTATTGAAATAATAGAATGTAATAATTTCTTTATTGTTGTAAAATATAAAAAAACATAGTCGATTTTTCGAACATATATATGAAAAAATGTATTGCTCTTTACGGAAAATCATAGTGGATATTTTTAATATTTACACTGTTTTATATTTCAATGTATCGATTTTAAATAAGTTGTGGAAATTTCTTGATTATAAATTGTGACTTTGTTAAAAAATTTTCGGTAATATTCTAACAAAAATATATACGTTGATATATAATGGAAAAAATACTTCAATTTTCACAAATTTAAGTATGCGTAAAAGAAAAATTTTGTAAACATATAATCTTTTGAATGTAACATCATATATAAACAATAATAAAATTCAAGATTATAGACACGAAAAAAACTATTGAACGGGCGTTAAGAAAGATATGTTTATAAGATTTTTTGAATTTTTTTTATATATGTATCATTTAAAATATCTCTATATTAGAATATTATTGAAAACAAGTGATTTTGTATTATAAACT
Source organism: Edhazardia aedis USNM 41457 (assembly GCA_000230595.3). Taxonomy (NCBI): domain Eukaryota; kingdom Fungi; phylum Microsporidia; family Culicosporidae; genus Edhazardia; species Edhazardia aedis. The sequence goes on from AFBI03000004.1 coordinate 953,374, forward strand.
TTGTACTAAAAAAATTCTTAACTAACTACTAGGATATTTATTATCTTCGCTATGTTAAAAAATAACTTAAAGAAGAATCAAAATTATTCGCACTTATTTTTTAAAATAGAAATTTAATTTCAATTAATAATATTGAAAATATTATTCTGTTTTTTATTTTCCTAATGTTAAATATAATATGCATAATATTATTCTTTTTTTTATTTTCCTAATGTTAAATATAATATGCATATATTTTTTTATAATTTTTTTATTGCAATGTTTCTTGGAATGCTTTAATACAAAATATGATAAAAAAATATATATTTTTAAAACGATCTGAGCTTAATACTTTTAGGCATATAACATAACCGGGTACCTACCTAAATAAAGATAAAAATTTTAAATCCACATGTATTTATCAAGATTTAGAACTCGAAGAGATTACTAGACACCATGTAACATGCAATTTCTTTTTTTTACATATCTAAAAAAAATCTTCTTGGAATATCTTAGTTATATTTAAAATCTTTTATTTCGATACTGAATAAATTATATTATTGCTAAGATAATTTAAAATCTCAAAAAACATTTGTAAAAATTTTATAAAAGAAAAAACATTTTAAATGAAAAATATGTTTTAACTACAGCTATATTTTGTCTATAATAAATTATCGCACTTTCTATAATAGATTGTGTCGCTATAAGAATATTTTTCCCTCCTCGATTTTTAAATTTCTTTTAAAATCTCGAGTGCGTTAAAAATTCAAATAAAAAAACTCATGGTACTAGATTTTTTTGTTCATATAAAATTTTAGTTTTTTGGGGAATATCGTATATATAACATTCTGAAGAAATCTATATAACATGCATAGCAAAAAGCATATTTTTAAATACTTATTATTATAAACTCATAACGAAAACAACAAATAAAATTTTTTAAAATTAATTCATTTCTATGCATTACTTTTATGTTTTTTAATAAAAAATAGTCGATCAAAAGTAGGAAAAAATTTTTAATCATGTAAATTTATTATATCTAATGCGTAATAATATGTTTGTATTATATTAAATCATGGTATACATCTTTATATTTGTTTTTTAAAAATATTTTGCAAAAATTATGAGATTCTACATGTTATGATAAAAAAACACTTTTCGATAAACGTTTCGTATAATTAAAAAATATCTTTACAATTTTTTTATAAAAAGCATATATTTTGAAAGATAAAATTATTAAATAAAAAACATATATTTAATAATTTTTTTTCGCCACAAAATAATAAAAAGAGTTTGATTTGTTATATATATAAAATTTTCTAATATTATATATGGTTTTTAGAAAAAAACTTTCAATAGTATTGATTTGAGTTTTATATTATATAAATACTTCTTTATATGCAATATATGGTGATATTTTAGTTTTTTAAAATTTTAAATCTAATACAACATTACTTCAATCAAAAAAAATGTTGTTTATATTGTGAGATGTGAAAATCAAATCGATTAAAAAAAAATAAAATTTTATAAACATGTAAAATTCATTAGAATTTTTTTGAACGAGTAACAATATGCATATATTTAAAGTAAAAAAGTTTAATCAAATGATTCCACTTAATACGATAATCGATATGCAACATATATAAATTTTATAATTTTTTTTAAAAGCTTAAGAAAAAAAATCATATCATTTACCTCATTTTATCTGTTTCATGGGTGTCTTATGCATAAAATATTAAGACGATGCATAAAAACAAATGTCAGAAAACCAAATAAATAAAATCAGCACAAATAACATCGGTTTGAAATTGACAAGCTTTTATTTTGATGGTGAAGGTATTATATTATAATTTACTTGCAAAATAGTAAATTTATGCAGTTTTTTATCAAATTATCTAAATAATGTTTCAATTTCTCTTTTTTTTCTAAATTTATAAAAGTATAGTCCTATATAGTATTAAATATAAAAACTGTAAAAAAAGTAAGTTTCATATAGAACATATTTGCATTTTTAATTTGCAATGTTATATTTATTTACATCAAGCAACATCAAAAAACTTATTTCTTATATTGAATATAAATTTAATGAAAAAATATTCTACTTTTCGTGACCGCTACTTAGGGCAAATGCACTTGTCAAAGTAGATGTGCTGAGATTCGCTGTATTTCTAACAATGATGTATTAGCTCGGATCATTTTAGAAAACATTTATAAAAGGCTAAAATTTATTAAATAGAAGTAAAGGTCTTGTGAAATTGAATAAAATACAAAAAATGCGCAATTTCATCGCTATTCATAAATAATGCTTATTTTAATGTTGTATATTTTTTCTATGCTTAAATAGTGCATTCTATTTTTTAAATAAAGCATTATATAATTTTTTTTCACTTATTAATGGCCTTTTTAAGCAAAAACGGTGGTTATATAAATGATAAATTAAATTCTGACATTGAAAACTATATTCCTTCTAGAAATTTATATTATAATTTTCGACTATTTTTTTTGAAACCCTACAAAGCTTATAAATACACACAAAATGTTATACTATTTATTTATCATTTTTAAGAAATAATTTTTAATGAAATTTGCAAAAAAAAATTTTTTAATATTCTAGATATTTATATATAAATAACAATATTTTTGTTGAAGATAGATTGCTATTTCTTTTTTCTTCTGTTTATACCTTTCTTATAACTGAAAACAATTTTTATATTTTGTCTGATCTAATGCTTCGCTTGCTCTTACCGAATCTTCTCTTGCCAAAATTATTTTCCAATGAAATTTTTTACTTAATTATTAAGATGATGTCATCACAGAGATAAGTTTACTAACTTGATAAATCAAAAAAATATAAATAAAGAAATTCTAATCGGTTAATTTAATAATTGTGAATTAAAAATATTAATTTAAGCAAAAATTTTTGATCATAAGAAAGAGAATTAGAAAGTAATATATAAAAATAGTTATTAAATATTTTGAAAACGTATAATCTTGTACTTAATAAATATATATGTATGTTACTAAGGAAATCAAAATTTTGTAAATAATGTGTTAAGGGGTGATATGTGGTTATATCATAATAATATTTGTTGGTGTATACTATGCAATCGCAAAGAATGTCACATCTACTGTGATAAGTACTGTTTTAGATAAAGTGAAGTACCTGCTATCGAAACCGAAACAAATATGTGATTAACAACACTTTCTGTTAGGAAGTGTTTCAGGTAAAGCTTACTTAGGCTTTCTTAAAATAAATCATGTGTCCAAAATTTTCTGATAGTTTGAATAATAATAATAAGAAGAATATTATAAATTCTGATGAAACAGTTGCTATCCCAACCATATTACTAAATATAATTATAGAATAAGATCAATGTAATTTTTTTATATAAATTTGGCTGTTTATATAATATCTTTTACAAAATAAAAATAAGCCTTTTCATTTTGGTACATTTTTTTACGTTTTACATCTAAAAATTATAATCTTTGTTGAATATTTTGTTTGTGAATTATTGAAATCGACATGGTGTGAAAAAGATTCTTGTTGTGGATTTGCGTGTAAACAAAAAATTAAAAAAATGTATATTGTAAATAGCAAGTCTTGAGTTTTATCTTGACACATAAAACCGACTAAAATTATCAAAATTTTAGTTATTCAAAGTCAACTGGTCGTAGTACTCATCATTTTTGAGACATAGAACCGGGAATATTTTAAGTTGCATGTTTTGTGAATACTACATCCTTTAATGGTTCCCAAAAATGTAGTTGGACTAATAAAGATCTCGATCGTTGTATCTCATTCTAAAAATAAGCTATATTTACTTTTCTATTGTTTTTATCATTTATTTTAATAAAAAAGAATTTATCCGGTGAAAGGAATATTAAAATATGTGTTGTAGGCAGAATTTTTCAAAGAAAAAAACACATAAATTAATACAGTATTATTTTCTTCATTTCAAAAATATCTTTATAAGGTTTCTTGTTTCTTCGGATTGATAAAAATCAGTATTTATCTTTATTAAATTTTTTAAAATATAAAAATTCGTTTCTTTTTAGTTTTTTCATATATGAGATAATTCACATGCATAAAAAAACAAAACAATTCTTACAAGTATAAACACTTTAAGTATAGAAAAAGTTTTTATGCATTTTTTTATAAAAAACTGTTGTTAAATAAAAAGAACCAAAATTTATTACGTTTTTACTACTTTGCAATACAGTTTTGTGTAGTACCAAAATTATAATTCAATTCAGAAGAAAAATTTCTAGAATACGCATCGAAATGATTAAATTTGATATACTATTTATTATATTTTTGTAAACAATTTTATAGTCTCATTTCTAAATGAAGTATACAAACAAATATATAAATAAATGAAAATATTCTTTTTATCACATTAATGCTTGTCATAATAAAAAACATTATATTTTATGAATGTTAAAAAGGTTGATTTATTTTAAGTATAGATTATTTTTATTAGTTCTTTATAATCTGTGGTAAATAATTGTTTTATTGAATATATCAAATATTAAATGCAAATATTTTTTTCAAAATTAAGATAAAAACTTTTAAATTAGTAAGAATTCTTTATACCGATCATTTTTGCGATTTTTTTCTAATTTTTATGATTCCATAATTGGAAAATAACTTTTTTTGCATGATTAACAAATTTCAATATTTATAAAGGCCATAAAACAATTGGATGGCATTTTTTTGTATTTTTGTGCTTTTTTTTAAAAATCTACTCAATATAGGTGGCATGTTTTTTGAAATGTGAATAGAATCTGATCATACTAAAACGATGTTCTCAATTGAAATATATTTTTTTGTAATAATGATCAAGTCAACCCTAACTTTAAAGCATAAATATTGGTCTATTAAATTTTTGCAAATTTTATAGAGTTTATTAACAAGAGTTTCTGAAATGTAAAGAAATGTAAAAAAAACTTGTGTAAAATGAAACAAAAAAATATAAAAAAAAAGTCGATAATTTTTGTTGTTATTCGGTTTTTTTATTTCATTAAATATTAAATTGCAATGTTTTTATTGTATATATTATTGTTGTTGTCATTAAACGAAGAACTCAAATCAAATTTTCTATTATTAAAGCAAGGCCATTAAGTTTTGATAATTTATCAATTATTAAGATTAGAATTGTTTTATTAATGAATATCTGTTTTTTACAAAAAAAAATCGATATTTTATTATTTTTTTAAAAATCTTTCTAATCGTAACAATATAGATCAATATCACTAATACTTGATATTGAGTTTATCATAAACGAACTTTTCAAGCAATTTTAACTCTAAATACAGAAAAGAACCTATAGATTTAGAAAAAACATTAAAATGAATACCTACTATATTTACTTTATTTAAAATTGGACCACGTTCTTCCAACCAACAACAATTAATAAACTTTTTTAGAAATTTCCATTTATTGGTCATTTATTAACAGTGAATAATAAGTTTATCATTCAAATTATGATACAGCTAGAAAAATAAAAATTGAATAATTATTATTATCAAAAATTAAATGGAGGATTCCCTCATTTTACGGAATTCTAGTAAATTTTATATTAGGTATCATATGAGAATAATTGTTACAAGTTTATACACTATAGATGATTTTCACAAAAAGATTACTGTTTTTGTTATTTTTACCATAAATTATTAGATAAAGGTGCAAATAGATGAATAAAGTCCTTTTTTGGTGAAAATTTATTTAAATTATTTTTATGTCAGATTTTTGCAATTATTTTTTTATAGTAAATATACAATATTATCTCGATATTTGCTTCTATTTTAATAATAAAAATTAGCATAAAGATCATTTTGAACGATTATGACCTTTTTATAGTATAACTGTATTTAAATTTGTTTTAAAATATTAAAAATAGTGATAAATTTTCACATACCAAAATATTTATATTTATAAAAAATATTATATGGTCTTTTTATACAAACGACACAAAAAAAATTAAGGCAGGATGCAAATAAAAATTTAAATTAATTCTTAAGTTTTTTAAAAAATATTAAATTGAAAAATATTTATTTATGTTTCCTAAAAAAACAAAAATTACTTACAGAATAGTTTTTTCGTGTCAAATTATTATTTTACAGGTATGCCTAATAAAGAAAATGCGGTACCACTCTATTGAGCAATATAAAAAGAAAAAGTCTAGAAAAAACTATCAGAGCAACAAAAACACCATTAGAACTTATAATTAATATTTTTAATATCTTTTGTTGTAGATATTATCAAAATTTTCAAAAATCCATATATTTTTATTGGCTTCTTCTTTTTTTGCAAAAATTTAACACGAATCATATCTATACAACATATATAACTTTTAAATCGTTGCGAAATTTCACAAAAAGTATATTATATTAATATTTTCAAAGATGTTTCATAAAATCAATAATAACTATTTTATTTCATAATTTATTTTATGGTCAAAAAATGAAATCATAGAGATATTAGCAACCTTTATATGTTGGATTTTATAAATATACAACAAATCAAACGGATTTTTATTATAAAAAATTAAAAATTACTTCTTGTGTTTTTTTAAAAAATATATACCTAAATGTATAAATTAATATTTTATTCTAATAAAATTTTTTAGCAAAAGATAGTGAATATGGAACTATAAAAACTCTTTGTTTTTGGTTTTTCATGATAAAAATATGTTCAACATAGGTTAATAAATAATAAAATTTTTGCTGAATAAAATTTTCTGTTTGCTGGTTCATCATTTTAAACAATTTATTTCTAGCCTTTCTCAATTTTATATTGTTAGTTGGGATATATTAAATGGTTCATTTCGTTAATCTACTGCACTTCCTAAGAGCTTTCATGTTATCATTATCCAGAAAATGCTTGTTTATATAGTAGCAAAGAAAAAAAAAGAATTACTTGGAAATTTTTTTTTATTTTTTTATATCATAAATGACCATATATATTTTTTAAAAAAATTAAAACTTATATAATATTTCAATATGAAATGATTATCGATTTATTATATATTTTAAAAGAATTTGCTTTTTAGTTTAAATCGTGAAAACATTATTATTATTGGTTGAATTAAAGTTTTGCTGATCGTATATTAGATTTTTTAAACAGAAACTTTTATTTTTAAGAAAGATTATACTTTTTTTACATTATAACACTTAATGATCGTTATTTTTAATTTTTTTGTCATTTATTACTATAAAAATAACAAGCACTACAAAATTTATCTCAATTTTTTTAAAAAAAGCTTTTATTATTATATTTTCTGGTTTTTGTAGAAAGAATATATTTGGTGATCAACAAAAAAAATTTTTAAAAACAAATCTAGTGATCAAATATATAAAAGCATCAACAAAAATAATATGTAATTATTTTTTTCCGTCAATTGTAATTTACAATGTTCTTTTTTTGATTAAAATATTAAAAGTTCTTTTTTTATTTATATGATATTTTTAGACCTAATTTGTGTTTTTTTTACATACTAGTTTTTAAATTATATTTATAGAATATAAATTATTATATTGTTCAATCCATTTTTTTGTTGATTTTGATAAGCTTAATTCTCTATTCATATAATTTATTTTTGGTCTATACAATAAAATTTCACAATGTCACAGCAATTTATTGAATAAAAGACCTATATGAATGATAAAAATTTCTAGTAAATTTTTTCGACAGTGAAAAATCGGGTAAGTCAATAAATCGACTCTATAATATCAGCCAATTTTTTAATAAATATCAAAAAACCAAGAAAACCACATTTATACTTCTCATTTTTTTTGTATAATATTTTATGTATTTATCTAATTTAGAACTTTTTTTTAATAAAAACAATTTATGCTGATTTTAAATAATTGTATCTTATTATTGACGTCTATAATATTGATCTTAGAGGTAGGAAGCTGAATTCTATTAGTAATATTTAAATGAACAGTAAGCAAATTTCGTAATTGCACATGTTTACATAATACTTATATTCAAACTATCACTGTTAATAATGCAAAAAGTACGCGAACTATGTTATTTTCATTTAATGTGCTTTTTTGTTGTTGTATTTATTTAAAAACAAGCTGTTAATTTTTTCAAATTATCAATACTGTTTTCTTGTAAAATAAAAGACATTTCTGCAGAGAGACAATTTGATGTGTTGTGCTTATTTACACCAACACTTTACAACTATTAAAAAGGAATTTATAAAAAAATTTAAATTATATTTGGACGATAAAATATAATAAAATTTTTTTATGTGTTTTATCATTTTTTCATGGTGCATTTTAAAAAAACAATCTTTTTTTCTTTTATATGATATTTATCTTTGATTGTTAATATTGTCGCTGTTATTTTTTTATTCTTCTAATATCCTTTGACCTAAATTTTAGAACTTATGTGAATAATTATATATATATTTATTTTTTCATTATTACCAGAAGTTTAACTGAAACTATAATATGTTCTTACATTTAAACGTTTATGTTAGAATTTTAATTTGTAAAATGTTGATTTCTTTGCATATATATTAATAAAAATATATTTTAGCACACTAAAATTTCCAAAAGAAACCGTTTAATTCCTAACAGTATATCGGGTTATTTGTTAAACAGCAATTATAGACGTTTAAGTATGTTTTGCAATATACACTTCCATAATGATCTGCAAAAAACACCATTTTTTATAATATTGATATTTAATATAAATAATATCAAATAATAAATTTTGCATGTTTATCTTTTAAATTAATCATTTATAATGATAAAATCATTTAATATGAATGTTGGATATTGATAGCAATACCTGTCGTTTGAATCCGAAAAGGTCCAATTATTGACAAGTATTAGAATTCAGTTTTAAAGTTTAATATATTTTTATTATTCGTTTAATATGTAATTTTAAATTCAAGTTTCTAGATGATTATGTTATCAAAGTTGAAGTTTTGTTTTTATGTAAAAGTACGTTACCTGTCAATCTTTTAGAATGACAGTTGCCCATTTAAGGCAAGTTCTAAAATAAAGGATGATTGAGAACAAGAAAACTAAAAAAAATATATTTTCCGAAGCCCATCTTCCAACAATGAATAAAGATATGTTATTTTGTTAGAATATTATCTAAGAACATTTTGTAATTCACAAAAACACATGTAAAAACATCTCTATATAAAGCATGCTCAGAAAAAAAGGGTTTTTGAGATCATTTTTAGGCATTTTTGTTTGTAAAATCGGAAAAAAATAAAGCTGGAAACATAACAGTGTAAAGAAAAAGCTTCTAACATATATTTCATCATAAATATTTTCACACCTGTTTTATTTCTTCTTAATTATTTTATCTTTCTTTTTGTTAAACATTCTAGGATCTGAAAAACTATGTAAAATAAAAGTATTTAAATAATAAAAAAAAATCAAAGGATTACGACACTGCATATTTAATTTTACAAAGCATTAAAAAATTAAAAAAGGTGTTTAATAGATAATATAAAACATTTTGTCTCTGAGAACTTTTCATCTAAACCACTAATTTATGTTATCGTTTCTAGAAATTTTTAATTGATATTTAACTTGATGAAATTGTAGATATATTTTAGATTTAAAAATCTATAAAAAGTTTACTAATCTCATTTTTTATTCAATACAAGTTCTGTCAAATGTTAAAAAATCGTCGTTCGATCATTTGCACAATGTATCGCTAAAAAACGCTTTATAATACGGTTAATGAATGGAGAAGCAGTTATTTACAAAAAAGGTTTACTGAATTTATTAACAAAAAACCTAGTTCAACAATTTAAATGCTGTGTTTAAGTCTATGTTTTTTTGTTAAATTTTATTTTTTGTTAGAGTCATTTTAAGGCTTTACTTTATTCCACAATTTCTTTTATTTAATGCATTTTAGTAAAAAAAAATAATTTAATCATATATAATTATTTCTGATTGCGATATAATGCATTTCAAACATGTTTTGTTTATTTATTTTTTTTCGGAATAAAACATGAGGAATCTCTGTGATTAAATTTACGAAGCACAAAATGTAAAAAAAGAAAATTTTGAATTTTTCTGTAATATGATAGAATAAAAAGAATAAAATTCATTTCTAGTGCATATCTTTAAAATATTTGCATCAATTTTTTTTAAACTTACAATTTATATCTATTCATTTTGAACAAAAATATTTTTCAATTTAATAAATTATTTATTGTGCATTAAAATTTATTTATATATCATTTTTATTTTGAATCTATTTTATATGTTTTATCAAATTTTCAAAATACTTAGAGATTTCCTTAATAACTATCTGCAATTAAGTGAAAAAAACATCTCAATCTCTGCAAACATTATATTTCTAAATATTTTGTAAAATATTAATTTTTATGATTTATATTATATTAAATTTTCCAAAAATTGATTTTCAAACTCTTAAAAAGTTAAAATACAAATTTATCGATGTATTTTACATTCAATGTATTAAATTTAGTTATTAATGAATAGTTATATTTGCCTTTAAAGATAACTTAAACGTATCAAATCTAAACATTTAAGTTTTTTGTAAATACTTCCTGTTTTTCACATAATTTGAATTAAAATAAATATTAAAATTCAACTTATCGCATTTTCAAGAGACCATCACATAAATTTACTTTTTTTTGCAAAAGCTATTTTTTTTTAAGGATAATTTAAAATTTCAAGAATATTAATAATGCACATTTTATTTTACAAGAATAAATTTAAAAATTCAAATTTTTAATTTTTGTATTATAATTTTCAATCCCACACAGAAAAATTACATTTTATTGATATTTCATTTACAAATGATTGCATAGAATATTCTTCCAAAACAAATTTAAGACCATCCGAGTTTCTTAATTTCTTAAAAATATAAGCAAAATGATAAAGAAAAGATAGAAAATACCCTTTAGATCAAAGAAATGGAAAATCTTCAGAAGATGGCATCACGCTTTCCAATCCTAAAAAAGATCGAAGATGCATCGCATGGAAAAATAAAACAGGAACACGCTCTCCTAATCGCACTTTGTTTATGCATTTTGCTAACACTCAGCACACCTTTGGGTCCACTTTTAACCAGCACAGCAGGAATAATTGTGCCTTTGAAGGAGACTTTGACATGCTTAAAGCAGGTGAAGCCGAGAGCAAGCGAACTCCGCCATCTCCTTATTTTCTGGCTTTTGTTTGGTGTTTTAACAGCGTTGGACGCTTACAGCTCGTGGCTCGTTGGTCTGATTCCGTTCTTCTACACTTTTAAGCTTGTTTTTTTGCTCTGGGCCGGTCCGCTCAAATTCAATGCCAGCGAGGTTTTGTATGATAAGCTTATCAGCAAAATTCCTGAAGATTATTATAAGTTCGAGTGTGCCGAGCAGATAATGGCAAGAGCGACAAAGCTGGCGAGCGAAGTTGTTAAAGAAGGAAAAGAAAAGGGTTTCAAGGAGATCGAAAAGAAGATTCAACCTAAGAAGGACAATTAAATTCAGTATTCATTGGAGTTTGTACATATTCGTGTTGCATTTATCTCTTTATAGAGTTTATAATATTTTTTAAAATTTATTATTAAAAACATTTTTTACTTTTTTAAATTACGATATATACTAAGTATAGATTATATGTTTTGTGATCAAGATAATGTGATTGATATCTCATATAATTCAACTAATATTTTGGGTTTTAGATTTATATATCAAAATATTCATCTTGACTTGGCATTATTAAATGTGTGTATTTATACTCATAGCAATTAAGTAAAACTTATGTTTCATAATAACACTTATTGTTATTTGTTTTACCAATTTACATATATAAATCATTTCTAAACAATATTTATTTATTGATGAAATAAAAAAAATAAGATAATTAAATTCATAGTGAATCAATTACATAAACATTTATCTAAATTATATTTCAC
>AFBI03000004.1:965310-1121753 GCA_000230595.3 Edhazardia aedis USNM 41457
GACAACATATACCACAGACCAGTTAAGTTATATTGAAATTGCAATATTAATGACACTATTCTTTTTTTATCTAGCTTTATGTAAATAAGCATATTATAGATTATTGTTACGATTGTTATTATATTATATTCGAAATTTTCCTGTTTCAAATCCCATTTCTTTAATGCATAATTTTTTGCACTTTGCCAATATTTTCTCTATACAACCAGAATCAAAATGAAGGCTTCTTGTACTCATTAAGTTCTTCAAATATAACATATTTTTACTTTTTTTTGCCAATAAAATTTATTATTTGTATTTTAATTTGGTTTCTAGTTAACAAGTGTTATGTCGATTAAAATTAGAATATTATTATATTTTACAAGCAATATAAATCTTTTAATTTAGGAAAAAAAATCTCATGTAAGAAATTTGTAAATAAAATTTATGGAAAAATTATTTACTAATATTTAAATGCTTTTTGTTTATCTGCTGTAGTTAAAAAAAATCATTATTTACTGTGTTAAATCAATTTTATTAAAGCCTACATTGTAGATGATAGTTAGAAGCCAATACAGAATAAAAAGTGCTAAATATTTATTTTTAAAAAAGTCGAATGTTGTAGAAATCCAATCGGTAGCTTGAGTGATAATATCTTTTTAGAAAATAAGTATGCTTCTAATAGGAAACAATTTTTTATATAAAGAAATAATAGATGATACCACATAAAACCCAAAACTAACAATTAGAGCAAATCTGGTGTCTTAATGGTCAAAATAATGAAATATCTCAAAAAAAGAAGAAAGTCACACAATATAAAACTTCCTTCTGTTTAAAAATCGATTGCTTATATTTTTTCTCATTAGGAATTTCATAAACATTTATAGAATAGCAAATGTCACCACCTTTTTCGTAACTATAAACAAACTTCTTAAATATTTACAAATTCTGCGCAATTTTTGTAATTTTTCTCGGAACAATAATTATTTTTTAAAAATTTGTTTTTTCATTATATACTACTTTAATCTATACTGCAATAATCAATTTGGTTTTATTATCCTTACAAATTTATTCTAACAAAATATCATTAATGTAATTTTCATCGAAAAATACATGAAATCGTATAATCGATCATAAATTGACATTTTAGTTTACAATAAAAAAATTTAAAAAATGATTCTTACAGGTACAATAGTTTTATAATACTTGTTTGAAAAGACTTAAAAAAATATGTTTTATCTCTTTAAATGGTAAATATAATTTCTTTTTAAAAAAACTTTAAAATACTTAAAATTTTTTGTCAACATGTTTTATGACAATATCATTTGATTTCTTGACACCATTAATGATTTTTACTTTTTTGCTAATAATACCAAATTTATTACTATTATATTTGTAATATTTATTACTAATATTATTGTATATCACTTTAAATTTGATTTTTACTTTCTTAATCTTATTTACATGTTTATAGTTGTTTATTCTTATATCTGCAAAAAAAATCACTTTTTTAATATATATAATTTTAAGCATTCTATATCTTTCTAATTTAAATAAAATATAAATTTTGTTTGATTTTTATTTCAAAATTACCTATATTTAAATCTAATACAAAATACCTAATAAGCAATTAATAAATTTATAAGATTCTAATATAATAATTTGCACCATCTTTTCTTAAATGAACATCTATATTTTTATCCTGGATTAAATAAATTACGCAATTTTAAAAAAGATAAAAATTATCAAGGATATAAATGACTGAATCAAGAATTTTCAAAAATAGAAAGAATTTTTCTTCTATTTACGTATGATATAAAGAACTACACCAGTTTTATTTTAAAATAATATTTTTTAGTAGGTTTGAGAGCATATTTTATATAAAATATAAATATATTTATATTTTAGATGTATCTATATGGTGTACACAAATTAATAAATCGACAAAATTTAAATTTAAAAAATTGCTGTTCTTTAGAATTAAGTAAAAAACACTAATAAGCATTAAAAAGGATCTATAATACAAAACAATAAAGAAAGTATTCAAACTGATTAATATTAGTATTATGGGTTATAACAATAGAAATATTAGCGTTAATAGTGATGGTAAAAATGATAATAGTAGAAAAAATATAGAAGTTAATAACAATAAGGAATTGAATAAACGTTAAATTAATAAATTACAAAAGCAAAAATTTGTTAGCATAACAATATTCTATATGATAAATCTTCGTAATTAATGTCAAGATTAGATATTCTTTTCATTTCTCTTTACTTCCTATAAATAATTTTGTTTTTTAAATACCCACGTCTGGGAATAGAAAAGCTGTGATCGAAATAGAAAGGAAGGCCAAAGATATAGAAAAGAATATAAATGCAACCATCCATTTACCAATCTTCATACGACTTTATCATAATGCAAAAGTTTATAATTCGCTACAAACAAACCTTATTAATGATTAATCTAAAGGTATTGCTTCATACTATGAACGATACCTTCAAACGAGACACATTCCTAAAATGGAATGCGAAATAAATTTACATGTTCTGTAGTTACAGGACATTATAGATTAAACATTTTTTTTTGCTTTTCACTAATTGCCAACACTTTTATTGATTACAACTTTGAAATGCCTGAAAATTCTAAATATTCAAAAAATCTATAAAATATCAAATTTTAATTTCAAATAAAATTAATATCGGGTAATACAATTACCTCATCAAGTAATCTAAAACTTAAGGAAATCGTGTTTCTAAAATATTTGACTCGGGAATAACATCTATTTTAAATCTAAATATAAAGTTAGTTACATATAGAAATATAAATAAAAATATGAAAGATTATATAATTCATTTACATTTATATCAATAAAATAATAAATTATTGCTCCATACTTGCTAATATTATTTACTGTAGAAATCGTTCTCTAATATTACATTTTATTCTTCTAAAAAACTTAATAAACATTTACCACATTGAATTATTCTTTTATTTATTTTTCAATATATATTATTATATATTTTTCTTGAAAAAAATTGCTATTTAAGTTATAGAATAACATATTTCATTTGCTTATTTGCTACTATTTCATCCTAAAAAATTAAAACAAATAGATATCATTTAATTGTATATTAAATATGATAGAAAAAATAAATTGTTAAGTGGTGTAATTTATTTCTTAAGTTCATAAACTGCTATTTTTAATTGTTGTGCATATAGTAAATATATACAAAATGAGATCGAATAATGGGTTTGAGATCTTATTTATTAAGAAATACAAAAACAAGAAAATCGATGAGTTTAGAAATAAATGTGTTGTATAAAAATAAAGGCTTAAAATACAATTTGAAAAAATGTTTTAATGAAAACGGAAAATATATAAAATAGGTTTTAATAAAAAATATAAATATTTTTAAAAAATCATCCCAAAATCATTAATAGATTATCGACATAACTATAAAAAAAACAATATTTATAGATATTTTGTAATTCCAATTAACTAGTAGATTTTTTTTCTTTCTGGTAAGAAATGTTCTTTTAAATCAAAATTCAAATTATTTGCGTATTTTTGTTGATAGACTTATAATGTTGTTGGTTACACAACTGTTTTTCGCTATAAGCTTTTCTACCATTGCTATCATTTCTACTATTATCATTATTATGTTTTTACTGCTACACAAAATTTTTATTCTTAAATTGTTAATCTTATTGAAGATTTTCTATTTTTTTCTATTTTTACACTTTTACATTTCTTTCTAATTTTTCTCATTGATGAAAAATCGCAAAGTTAATAAAAAATAAATTTTTTATAATAGTTTTTGGTTAAACTGATTTTTTTTACTTTAAAATAAAAATACAGTTAATATATTATTCTATAAAAAACCATTTTAAATTATATAAAACTTGATTTAGATACTATAATAATTAATAAATTAAGAAATACGATTTTTATAACAAAACTAAACTTATCAAAAATAGAAATACTTAATAAATATTTTATAAAAAATTGCCTTAATGTTATTTTCGACATATTTTAAGCATAAAAGTGTTCTGTAATTTTGAGAAATACTATTTTTGTGTTAGAAAAGAGCTTAATAAATTGGGTTATAAATACGAATCATAAATTTCATTAATATAAGTTAGTTTCAAGTCTAAAATCAAAAATTTTCTTTATGATTGCTATCATTTATATAATCAGTAAAATCACAAATTTCATGGTTTATTGCAAATATTGATAACGTTACGTGCTGTGTATACAAAGGTATTTTTTGTCTAGCAAACTATAATAACAACATATATGCAAAAAATAAATATTACATTGATACAAATAAATTTTACCAACCATTTTTAATATCATTCATGCGATTCTAACCAAAAAACAACATCGCAAAATGAGCAGACTAATAAAATAAAGATTCTACAAATATTTGTGGTTCTAAATTTTTCATTTAGAAAGTACTAATTATAAGGCTTTATTTTTGCTATTATTTCTAAGTTTCAAATATTGTTTTAAATACACCAAAAAGGACTTTCAGGGAGTATAATGTTAAATGCCATAAGAATCTAGAAATATATTCCCTAAAATCTAATAAAAAAAATATTAAGAAAAATGAACCCAATAAGGATCATAACGCAATAATTATTTTAAACATATGGGATATAATGTTATTGCTATAAATTGCATTCTTTTTATCGAATCCTCTCATTTAAAACCATATATATTGTATATTTCAATATTTCTTGCTTTTTATAAGTCTTTTTCTTGTTTTTTTAACTAAGCGAAAAAATAAAGTTACCTTAACTGTTTATTTTATTAGGCATCATTATTCGAAATATATAGCCCATAGCGATTATAAATTAATATAATAAGTATATTTATATTGTTAAATTAACACATTTTCAGGCCTTACATTTCCGTTTCTCAACTATGATAAAAATTTTAGTCATTTTGTTTTTTATATTGAAAGTATGTTTAATTCCTACATGATGCCCAAAAAAATTTAAAACTGTTAATCTTTTAAATATTTTTATGAAATCAAGCCAACAAGTCAAAATATAAAGATACAAAATTTAGAAATTATAAATTTATTTTTTTAGATTACATTAAATCAAAATATTTTTTTCTGCAAAAAACAACTTTTTATCTGAATAATCTAATTATTCAGCATGAATTTCAACAAACTTATCTTCTTAAAAAATTCTATTAAAATTGTCGTAATATATTTTATAAAAAACATTATATATACTTTTTCTATTTCTAAAATATAAAAATATTAAATTTGCTATAATTTTTATGTGCATAACTATTTTATGAAAAAAACAAAAAAACACAGAAAATCAACTAAGTTGCCCATTTTTGTGCTGAATTGGTATCATAATTGATATTTTAAACTTAATAATTAAACTAAATCAATTTAATTCTCTAAAATTTACCAAAACGTTTAACAAACAAAACAATCATATTTTCGCACATGTTTTACACTTTTTAAAATATATACCTCTAAAATTTAATATAAAGAATTAGTGCTCAAAGTAAAAAAGATTAGTCTTTTGTATTAAAGTTTTTTAAATTTCGTTGTAAACATTTTCATCTTGATAATAAACGCTTATTAGGAATCAAAAAGGTTAATTTAGTGAACTTAAACATGTCCAAGATCAATAACATCAATGAGAATCTACTTTTTAGCCAAACAAATGTTCCAAATTTATCATACATAATATTTTAAAGAATATTTGAATTGATGATTGGTAAAAAATTGAAAAAACATATTAAAACTAAATAAACATAGTCTTGTAAAAAAAAGAAAAATACGTATGCTTCAGAAGAATTTACTTTTTCCTAAAATATAAATTAGTTTTTTTCTGTTCGTAAATTTTTATGTTTAGAAAGGTTTTTGATTTTTGATTACATTAATGGAACACAAATAATCAAATATTTTTTGTTTAATTCGAAATAATTGGTCTTTTAAAAAACAATTCACACAACTTTTGAAAAACATAGTTTGATTTGCTAATTTTTAAAAACCAAGAAAAATCTAACCGTTTTCGTAGCAGAATGAAACATTAGTGTCATAATTGAATATATAAAGACTTACGATGATAAAACTATCATGATAGAATTAAACAATGAAAATAATGAAAACGGAAAAAGGATGATATTTTATATTGATTTGATTGAAATGGGATTATTTGAAATAATAAAAAACGGAAGTGTGAAGGATTTGATAGCTTATAAAAATATGTTTCCTAATATAACATCGTTTAAAAGTTATATATTGAGTATAAAAAATAAAGAAAATGAGAACTGCATAACATTCGCAGCAAAACTGGAAAGACATGATATGATAAAAATTTTAATAAAATACGGACAAAAGATTAAAAACATAGAGATTAAAGATTGTAGAAGAAATGCACGTAGGGTATATAAAGAGGAACTAGAAATTTATAACAGATATCAAAGTGGTAGCAATATAATGACATTTAGATAAAAAAAGTTTAGTAATTTAAAATATATTTTTATTTGTTTTTTTTTCTTGATTTATAATTGAATTTATGGTTAATCTGTATTTTAATCGATTAGATTTATTCATAAAATCATTGATGAAAAGAATATAGTCATAAAAAATTTATTTTGTCGGTAAAAATTCCCGAATTTTTGTTTTTTTGTTGAAAAATATTGTGATTTACATTTTTTAAACTATTTGGATGCGATTTTATTATAATGAATAATAATACAATAGATGTTAGATATTAATAAAAATCTGCTATTTATTTATATGAAATAACCTTATTTAATATTCTATACAAATAGCTAAATTGATAAGAAAACAAGTATTTTTCTTACAATTTGGAGTATTTTTAAATTATGATTTGTGTAAATGGCCTTATAATTACTTTTTATTATTAAATTTTATGAAATATTTATAATTTTTACAAAAAAAAAATCATATATTTCAGTTTTAACAATTATAGAATATTTTAAATCATTTTTTATGTGAAATGAATTTTTCGGTTTTTTTATATTAAATAAATTATTTGTATTATAATAAATAGATGTTGTAAAATTTTATACAATCCATAAAAATTACAATGCATATCCTGCTATTTATATCAAAATACCACGATACTTTATATTTTTTTTCTGTATAACAAAATATGATTTGCAATTTTTAATGATGTTAAAATCGTACAAAATTTAACGATTATTTAAGGAGTTAAACTTACTAAAAAACTAACTTAGATTACAAATTAAGAAGTAATCTATAACTATCGACTAAATATATATTTTTAGAAAATATAATTGTAGAAAACTTAATTGTAGAAAACTTAATTGTAGAAAACTTAATTGTAGAAAACTTAATTGTAGAAAACTTAATTGAAAAATCTTCAACCACGAAAGAAGAAAATTTATCTACCAAATATCATCTGGTTTTCTCTTTTCCTTCCACCGTGAAATATTTTTAAAGGAAAATATATCACCACAAATAGTTTGACATAATAATGGAAGAAAGAAGAGATGATCAAGGTATCACCATAAAAATACGAATACAATATCTCATTAAAAAAATTCCCACAACGTACTCCTTCTTATTTTTCTTTACATTTTTTTTACTTAATCAAACAAATCACCGGTATGGTACAGTAATAATAAAAAAATCTTTAAAGTTTACTTTAAATTTTCCACAAATTTTTATAATTTTATTCAAAATCTGAAATATCTTGTGTATTTCTAATTATTTAGATATATATTATAAAAGTAATTTGTATTATAGATAATTATCTGATATTAGACACATTGTAAAATTGATATTTACATTTTATTTTGTAATGAAAAATAAAAATGTAGATAAATTGAGTAAATATAGTAATCTACACATTTTATATAAAAATATATTTTGATTATGTTGAATAAGCAACGAATAAATTTTCTTGTAATTTACCATATTTGGTAATTTTGATTAATATTCTAGATTCCAAGTTTTAACATGTTTCGACATGTTTTGCTGTGTTTATTAGTGTATTAAAAGATAGTTTTTTTATGGAATTGTTTAAATTAGTTATGCTCAAGCTATAAAAGCTTTTTACAATTTTAATAAATAATTAAGCAAAAAATGTTCTTACATTTTTAATAAGTATTAAGATTCAAAGAAAAAATATTTTAATGGTGTTTCATTACTTGCAAACTATTTTGCCAACAAAGAAATTAACTGCGGATACCGCAGATTACATCATATAAAAATCTTTATGTTTGCGCAACACTACACTCTCTTCTAATTAATTTTTTTTTAATTTGCTAAGCACATCATTTTTTATGACGAATTCGATATATATAATAGATAATATTTTATTTGAAACAATAAATATCTTTAAACAGCTTTTAACAAGGCAATAGTGTAAAAATGTAAACTATGTATACCAAAAATGAGAATTGCCCAAAAATTTGTTCTTTGTACACGAAAATATATATACATGAAAATGTTTTAAGAGTTAACTTCGTTTACATCTACCAATTAACACAGCATATCATATTAAATATATTAATCAGAAACATTTAGATAAAATTCTAGTTATTTAAAATAAAATTTTGCCTAACTTAATTTTACACATTAAAAATACCAAAAAAATTTAAAAACCAAATTTATATTTTAAGTGTGAAATACAAAATAAAACCTTTCATAATTAATAAAAATTTGTGAAAATACAAGCGAAAACAAAAAAACGCATCAAATTACTTCATATAATACTTTTAATGATGAAATATTTAATAGAGAACAAAATTGAAAATTATTTAAAATAAAAACAATAAACATAATGCGAAAGTATTGAACATGTTGCATGGTTCTGGAGAAGGGCTCGAATTCACAAAAAGTAAACGACTTGTAAGTTTTATCCAAATAAGATCAGCTCCCAAAACTGTTAAAACAATTACCGATCGATATAAAAATCGTATAAAAGTTTTGAGTCCATGATGTTTTAGACCTATGAAATCATGGGAAAGAGTTTTAAATATGACTGGACCTCCATTATTTACTCGAATAATAAACAACTTTTTAACAACACCATTCTTTCTTTTTTTATATAATTATTTTAACATTCATAACTGCAATAATCAACTTTTAATCCGAAAAAAAAACAACCATTACCATTCATAATCAAGAATTAGCATTGTTTCAGAAAATTTACATGGAGGAGAAACGTTTTTATAGGAAATCGATGAAAATACATAAAACATTATACGATAACCGAATGAAATTTTTGAATAAAAAAAATTTATTTAGTGAGTTGTGTTCTGTGATGCCGATAAAAATACTATTCGATACGTCGTTTTTGTATCAAAACTTCATATTAGTTATTTTTTTATGATTTTGATGTGAAAAATAAAATTCTTTTGGGTAGATTTCTTATATAGAAGTTAATAGTGATTTGATATTAATGATCAAAGAAATACAATTTGTATGATATCAATCTCTAAAAGCTCAAATAGAGCCAATAAATAAAGAAAAAGGTTTTTTAAATATAGATTATTATCTATCTAATTCTCCTGTTAGCATGAAGTAGGGTCGAGGAGAGGACGCCCGCGAATATCCAACCTTAAAACTATTTTTTATGCAAATTTCTGCGAATTAATTAGCAAATAATTTGCTTGTTTATTATAATAAATGACTGAATTTAGAAAATTGTGCAAAGAAAAGTTAATAGTAAATCAGGATGATGTTTTTGGTAACATTTACTCTTTAATTTTTTTATGTGTCATTTCAATAAAGCTTTCAAAATTTTTAATGTTCTTAATTGGTTTTTTTATAATCACTTTTTATCTGATTATTGTTTTATCAAAAAGTATTAAATATATACGAAAAAAAATAATAAATTTTAGAAAAATTGATCTTTTTGCTATATTACTACAGATAAGCAATAGATAAAAAATTTTCTGACAATTCGGCAAATTTTGAGTTGAAAATTTAAACTGATATATAAAATATATGCTTTGGTATAATATCATTGAATTAAAAGGTTCAAAATAACTTAATTGGGCAATAGACTTAACATGAAAACAATTTTATATAATTATCGGAATGGTGGTTAGTTTTCTTAAATATACACAAATATACAATAATTAAAAACTAACATTTATTTTTCTCATTGAACCTTACGATGAGATTAGCATTTAAAAAATATAAAAGTAAAATCCTTAAAAATTTTTTGAAACTAATAAAAAAAATTCATTCGTTTAGTCATTATTTATAGTTAAAAAATCAAGTTTTTTACAATTGTTTTAGACTATGCATTATATTAGACACTTTTAAAAATCTATAAAGCTAAATGATAAAATGGCAAAAGAAGAGAAGGTAATATAACAAATATTCGTTCGAATAAAACAATATTTTTTTCTCTGATATTTTATGTTTCCTCTGTCTAACTCTGTTTAGAAAGTCTGTTCAGGCAAGAGCCATTAAAGGTTTTCGCTTAGAGAGGATTGCCTGAAAAAAGAGCATCTATACAGATATGTATGTTTATCGAAGCTAAATAAATATATTCATTTATATATTAGTAAATTAGAATTATATACAATAAAAATACTAAAAATTGAACGTATTTTTTCTCTTAAATATTGTATTATTTTAATTTGAAAAAAAATGTTTTTAGCACGTAGACTAAATAAAAATTTTAAAATAGTATATAAAGTTCCGAGGGAATAAAATTACCAAATATCTTGAAAAAACCCTGATTATCAGACTTTTTTAGCAAAGAAACATATTTAAAAAAGTAAATTAACTTTTGTTATTTTTTATAGTACAAATATCACTTTTATTATAGCGATTGAATATATTGTACCAACTATCACCTCTTTTTTATATACCTTTTTTGCAAAACTATATTAAGACTTCTAAATGGGTGTATTGAAAGGACCTTTATCATTTAAATGCATTAAGTTTTTAGGAATGCTTCTTCACATGCAAAAATACTATGTATTAGCCTGTTCTATATATTTCAAAATATAATTTTTAAAAAGTATATATTTTTTGGATATTAACTACTATTTACTGCTAAAAAGCTAAATTCTATCTGTGGTGAAACTTTTAACAATTGATTTATATTTTTTTCATCATCATTTAGTTGTTAAAAGACAATACATATTCATATGTGCAAAAAAACTATGGCATTCTGTACATTAAATATAAAAACATTATTAAACAATAACTTTAGACAAGATAATATATAAATTAAACAAGAAAGTATAATACAGATAATAAGTTTTAAATTTACTTATTCTATTTGGATGTTACTACTAGATTAACAGAATAATAAAATTGAGAAACGAGTAGAAATTATTTTTAATACGTATTTTGATTAAAAAGCGTCATATTAGAATTTTTATTCGATAATTGGACACATCTTAAAACATCAAAAAAATTAATTACCATACTATAACTAAAACAATATAAACGAAATATTTTTTAAAAACCGACTAAATTTTGCTCATAATAATTAAAATCATTTAATGTCACTTTAATTCTTATAAACACTTCAATATTAAAGATAAATCGAGAAAAAATTCTATCTACGATTTTATAAAATTTTTAACTTAAAAAATTCGTCGATATCATTATGAAAATATCAATGAATCAAAAATTTTAAAAACATATAAAATATCAAAAATAATTATAAAACAAAAATAAAATAAGAACTATATTTTAAATATTCAAACACAATGAATTATTAATTTAACAACTTTCTCTAATATTTTTTTTCTTATTTCTTCGCTTTTAAAAAACAAAGGGAAAGAAAGATCTTTTTTTTTATGTTTATGATCGTCTATTTGAAAAATTTAAAAGTAGATTATAGCCTCTCACTTGTTACTAACAGTACCTATAAAAATAAAATCGTAATAGTAATGATTATTTCAAGTGCAATAAATGTAAACACGACATTATATATTTATATAAATGTCATCAATGTTTTTATTGCATCAAAATTATGACTTCGTACTATATTATAATCATATATATTAATTTGATTATGTAATTTATAACAAAAACAAAAAGGATTATAAAAACTATATTTCTAAATACATTTATACATAAAAAGTATAGTTCAAGCTTTACTTTCCTAAAATCTGCTGAAAAATCTGACAAATCGCAAAATATACAGAGAATAAACTTAGATAGCATATAAAGATACTCTTTTTATGATATACAGTATCACATATATATAATATTACAATGTTAGTTATTAAAGAAGTGTTTATAATTTATATTTTTTAACATTCTAAAAAAATTTATGTTTATAGTTTTGTGAAACTAATTTCATTTTAAAAATTAAAGAAATTAGTATACGTAAAAATTAATATAAAATATTTCTATATTTGAACTTTTTGTGATTTTTTAGAGATAAGAAAATTCACAAAAAGTTATTTAAGTAAAAAAAGAAAAAGGAGAATGTTACATAATAAAAACTAATTTAGTAGTAGTAAAAATATTTGCGGCACTTATCTTAGAAGAAATCATATTAGTAGCATTAATGTTAGTAGTGAACATTTTAGTAAAAACAATGATAAATATAGCAAGAAAGACATTTCTAATCTTTTAGAATTTTATTTTAAAACAAACAGTGTTCCTTCTTTACAGGATACTTTTATTCTTAGGATTGGAAATGGCATAACATTGGTTAAAAGAAATATTCTTAGTGTGGTATAAAAATTACAAAGACGTAAGTAAAATAATAAATATTATTTATTATGTATTTTAAAGAAAAGACTAAAATATTAGTCTTTTAAAAAAAGTTAAAATTTATTATCAATTTAAAATCAGAGAAATTTCATACATGTATTTCTAATATTAAAATATTTTCATTTTAAAATTTGTGATTTTTTCAAGATAGTAAAAATCACAAATAATTATTCAAATGAAACGAAATAATGAAAAAAAAAAGAATTTATCATAAGTTCAATAATCATAGTAAAAGTATAAATAGCTATGGTAGAAATAATAGTTGAATAGTAATATTAATGACAATAGTAGCAATCATATTGTTTTATATAATTACCAAAAAACCAATAAACGTTGTGTTAATACCTTTCAAAATCAAAAAACTAACAGTATATTAGAATTATGTTTTAAAAATCTAAATGTTCCTTTGTAACAGGACATTTAGGAAAACTAGTTGCTTGAGCGTTTATTATATATTTTATATAAGGATATTCCAAGTTAATATAAAAATTTTGTGTTTCAAAATACCCGTTATCTAACCAATCAACACATTTAGTTCTTAAATAAAATTTCTTCAATAATAGTCGTTTTTTAAGTATGTCGATATGTGCAACTTTGTTTACAATACACTCGCAGAATCAGTAGTAGAACATAATATGAATCTTCTACATAGCAATTTAAAAAATATATTTGCAGAATTTACATTTTTGTGTTAATCCTGCTATCAATCTATTCGAATTTTTTTCTATTTTTCGTAGCCTAAAATAAAAAGTTTTTTTATGTCTTGATATACTATACTAATTATCAATAATAGCATCTTTCAATAATAGATTAAAAATTAATTATAAGATACGCCATAAAAAATACATTAAAACATCTTAAGTATTTCACTTTCTTTTTTCTTTTAATATACGAAATATTTATACTTTATTTTACATACTGTGTGGTAAGCGACGTTATTTTTATCATAAAAATGTTTTCTTACTTACAAATATGCATAATTAGTTCATCAATATTATTTCGTAAGATTTTGACCTTAATAATTTTTTTAATAAATATATAAACATCTAGTTACTTTTTGTACTATATAAGTATATGTTTTATATGTTATTTTTGTTATAAATACATTGATGTACGACTTTTTATTTTTATTTTTTTCGACCACAAGATTTTGTTGACATCATTCTATAAAAATTGGGCTCAGTACAGGAAAGCCGAATTTTCTGTTTGAATAACAATGGAAGTATTTGTTTAATCTGATAGGTTTGGCCTCGGATACACAAGAGAATGCGAGTTAAAGAACAGAACACAACATATAAATCAATTTTTTATAAAAACAAAGAACGAAAAAACATCAATCTATATTTTTTAAACATTATAAAAACATTTTCTTTTACCTTTTTTACTTTTCTGACACTAGTTTGTCATTAACACTCCAAATCAAGCATTAACGAATACGACTTTCGTATTATAAGAGTTATTGACTTGTTTTGGAGGAAAAACCCCATTTTGAAAAACTTTCAAAATATTAATATATCTAAAAAAATATGAAAAATTAATGTTATTTTTATATTTATTTAGATAAGAGTTTTAATAATATTGATTAAATTACTATAGCCAATAATGCTTTTACTGATAAAATCATCATTTAATTACTATAACTTCGCTAAAACTATTATTCATTAAATTCTATTTTCCTCCATACTTTTTATCTTAAACAGTTTTTAGTAGTCTTTCTTATGACTAAAAATAATTCTAATAACAATATAGTTATTTGCTCTAATAAATTCCAATTCAATATATAGATATTCAATATAGATATGTTGTATTTTGTTTTATATTGTGAAAAACAGTAAATCAATGAGATTCAAATGCAATCCCTGCGATTTTACTTTCAATATAAATTTAATTGACGCTTGATGGGGTACGAAGAAAAGGAAGATAGGCAAGCAAAAGGGAAAAAAGATAAAGAAGATCATTACGCTACATTAACATATACAAAAAGAATATAACGAAACTAAACCACCTAAATTTTATTAATACCTATATTAATATTTCTTTATGATTTTTGCACCAGCTGATCGCATAGTAAACTCGCAGTTCCTTGATTGAAAGACATGTATAAAACTTTAAATTTAAACTTAAATATCAACCAAATAAGTTTATTAATCGATTCGTGTTAATTATTTTTAGAATAAGCTCTTTATTTCTATAATAACTTATTTGATACAACAATGTGAGAAGAATATTACATTTTTGATATATTCTGTATGTTGATGATGAAAGAGTAAAAAAGTTTAAATATGGGAAAGGCAAGAATGTGATATATTATAGAATTTTTTGAATATAAATGATGCATCCATACTGCTCCCAAGGAAGAAAGAAAAAAAGAGAAGAGATTGTGAGAAGGGGTAAAAGAATGATAAAAAAGACATTATATAAAAATAATAAAAAAAACCGATTCATAGTTAAAAAATATCTTTAATAATTTTACCTGTTTTTAAAAATTTTTCGTATCCTCATTTTTAATGTACTTAACATGCAGGATATCTTTTTTTCGGTTGCGTTACCAATGTGAGTACTCACCGTCTCACCAGTTACACAACAGTGAGAGATTTAAAATACTAGAGGCAGTGAAAAATTAATTTGATCTAAAATGTGTATATGATTGCAACTTCTATGGAAGAAAATTTTATCTTTTTAATAGAAAAATATTTTTATGTAAAAATAATTTTTTTAAAGGTTCAAGTTACCAATATGTAAAGTACTTACAGTAATATATTAACAATAATTAGATGATTTAGTAGTCATTATAATGCTGTTCACCTTAAATTACTTTCAATTTATTTCTCACCATTATTTGCTTCTAAAACTTTTCAATCTCTTTCATTCATCTGAAACAATTAAATAAATAAATAAATTTAGCTTTGTGAAAGGAATTAAAATGGTTGTTATAGCTTTCGAAACTCACATGAATGAATAACACACATAAAAGAAAATATTTCTTAGTTTGGGTGTTTCATCTATATTTAGTGCTTTTGATCAATGTTCATTTTCAGAGGTATTTTTATTTAAAATTAAAAGAGCAAAAGAAAATATAGAAAGCTTTTAAATTTAATATGCAATAACTTAAAAAATTAGATGAAAACACGCTTAAATTATAAAATATCACATATGATTTTAGAAATTGTATAAAAAATACTGAAATAATACTTAATCAAAATTTACATTTGTGATAGCCGAATCTCATAGATAACCTACTTTAAAAATGCAAAAAGAGTTTTTAAAGAGATGAATAGTTCAAAATAAAAAATTTATAATATACTTAGATTGTAACTTTAATCGTTATTCCCTTTCAGTTCCTGAAATGGTGTTTTGACGCTTCATCTAACACTTAATTCTGCATGCAAATAAACTAATATGTATACCTATAAAATTTTCCAAGGAATAAATTTGGGTAAAATCATATATATATCAAGCAGCAACTCGTGGCAGAAATTTGCAATTCTCATATGTATACCACTCTATTAAATCAAAAATATATTATTTACTACAATGTCATTTCATTCTAACAATATAATGTATAAAATTAGACCTATCGAAATTGTATTAATATCAAAAAAAAATTGTTAAAACCAATATATTGATTTTTAAAAAAAATTATTGTAAATTACCATTTATTATAATAATTTCCAAATAAATAATAAATATACTATCAAACAAGGAATGAGTTTTAGGATCAGCCATTACCATTATACAAAAATTCAGTTTATGTATAAACTTTATCCATAAGTTTGTGAAATTGCATTCTTTTTAAACTAATGAATTTTAAATTATTCATTTTTCTCCTCGATGGCTTTAAGCCAGGGAAATACAATATAATCAACTGGTTCAAAACATCTTTTTTTTGTATGAACTTTTATGCTCTTAAAAAGGAAAAAACAAATTTTAGAATTCTCATTCGGATGCAATTTAAATGAAAGAGAATTCAAATATTCACCATGCGAGCTCATCAAAATAAAATGTGGTATTTTTTCTTCTCCACAAGAATCAAACATTTTGAGAACATTGTTGAAAATTCTATAAATTTTTGCACACGTATTCATCATAAAAGCACCATATAAATAAGATACACCACTTATCGTAAACTGAAATTGAAGTCTTTTTATTTGCGCATCTGAAAAATCTTTGCCAATATTTATTAGCTGATTATAAAGAGCATGGTACTTTTTTAAAGTTGTTTTAGTCTTAAGAATTTGTAGTTTCTCTTCGTTCAATGCGTAAAATGTATTTAATTCGTTTCCAATACTTCCAACCGAGTTAACCCGCAACTTAACAAAACCATATTTAAATTTTTTATTGCTAACATCTTTTACCACAAAAAAATATGTATTTGGGCTTTCGTTGGAGATTTTATTGGTCCACTCGTTAACCAAATCTGACTTTTCAGTTTTTATCCTAGTTTTGAAATTTTTTAGATCTTCAAAAAAAATATCATGATCTCTTTTATTAGTTCTGTGTCCAAAATATATAAAAATTGGTAAGGCAAGAACTATAAAAACAAAAAATACAAAAACTGCTTGCATTAGAATATCCACCTTGATTTTTGTCATCATTTGACCCAAAATTCGCTTTTATCGCAATTTATTTGATTTCTCTGGGGCACTTCAATTTGAATTTATTTTGACTAAAAAATTAATATTTAATAAATTGGAAACCATTGTAGTTAATAAGTCATCTAAATATATAATTTAAAAAGGGTGATATAAAAAAAATAACAGCCAAATTTATTTTTAAATTAAATTTTCCTTGAATGTGCAAAAGAAATTCAAGTAACACTAGTTATATTTACATTTCATATAATAAAATTACAGATCAGCTAAATTCTTTTGGTATTAAAATGATCTAAAGAAAAGTTGAAGTGTTACTTGAGGTTTTTCATGGGTTTAAACAATAAAATATTTAAATAGACGATTAGACATTCTGGTATCTTATTTTTAATAAAGGTTAATGTCAAAAATTGTGTATAAATTCCATCGCAAGTAAAACTTTTTTCTCTTTTTGTTTAAGAAAACTTTTAATAAGCTAAAATTTCTATTTTTAACAAAATAAACAATTTGTCTTACTTTTTATCGCATTAAAAAGAAAATGATCAAACAATTAAATTAAATTTGAAAGATTTGATGTGTGAAAAGGAGTAAATAAAATTATTGGTAGTTCAAAAATTTTATCAAAATCAAATATAACATACTTTAATTTCAAAACATCAAAAAAATGAATTTAAATAAGAAATCTCTTCCATCTAGAATATATTAATAAATAAATGATTAGAGTAATTAATTACAAAAAAATTATTAAACTTATAAAATTGTATCCGCAAAAATCTATATTGAAAGACAATAAAATTTAATATGAAAAACACTGTAAGAAATATTAAGTTTATTCAAGCTTTTTAAAAGGTTGTCCATAATATATGATAAAATTGTGAGAACATGGCTAACATCAGCAAATTAAATGTATAAAATTTCATTTTTAGATATTATAATGTTTTTTTTGAAATTAAAAATGAATTTTAGTACAAAATAATAATATCTTTACCTTTACTGACAATCTAAGAAAGTCTTGAGAATTTTTTTTTCAATATTTTAAAACTAGCAAAAAAGATAAGTTATTGGCAAATCAAAATCCAATAAAATACAGAAATCACATTTTTATTCTAATTCGAAGTAAAAATGATTATTACAAAAATTAGTAGTATTTTTTAAAAATTCTAATACCAAAATATCACAAAAGATCTATATGCTGCAACATTAGAAGCAAAAGCATCTAAAAAAATCATTTATTCATGTTTTATAGATTAAAATACAAAAAAATATTTAATTCTTCATTTTTATGTTCTTAAAAATTTCCAAATGTGAAAATCAATTTAGAATAGCTGTTACTTAATTTACACATTACAAATTTATTATTTTTAATGAACATTCATATTAATTATTTACATATAATAAATAAAAATATGAAAATTATATAAGATTTATCAGTGCTAAATTATGCTTCGCTTATACAATTACATCTAACCAATTGAAAATTTTTAATTTAGTTATTTGATTATTTATATGTTCGTAGAAATTTAATTAGAAAAAAAATTGATCTTTCAGATGGAGAATTCAAAGGAATTTAATATAGCTGAACCATCGCTTTAAAATATACGAAGGAACTGTTTTTCGAGACTTCATAATTTATTTACAATAATGCATTTTTACATTAAAAATCAAAAATAAAATCATGCCTATTTGTATTATTGCACACATTAAGCAGATGTTTAAAGCATCAAACTATACAGTTTCCTAACCAATCTTATCGTTCAAATAATAGCATTTTTAATCACAATTCAGACAGTTTCTGCATGTATTAGTGTGTTTCGACATAATAAAGAGTATGCTTAATCGATATGTTTTAAAATTTAAGTTATGATTTTATAAATATTATGAAAATTTTAGATATATCTGCAAACAAAAAAATATAAAATGACTAGATTTTATAATTATGTTATTTACTTGACAGTAATTGTAAAATTGTTAAAATTAAAAACAATATTCGTATTTTATTCATTATAGAATATTCATGTTCTATTTGGTTTATACAAAACAAAAAAAATTGTTCTATAACCGGATATAGTTTTTGATTGAATTGACATTGTAAAAAAATTTTTGTATTATTTATGCTTTTTTTTAAATTTTATCGTTTACACCGAAGATCGTTATTATTTAAATTATCATTAAATCTATTTATATCAAGAAAAATACTTATCTTAGTAACATAGTCTAGGTACTTTGATGATGCCTAGTCGCTAGATATGAAAAAATCATCGTATAAAGATACTTTGAAAATTCTGTCATTGAATCTTTGATTTGAGCTTTTCATTGTCTTTTACGTTTAAAATTGAATTATTAAATGACATTTATTTCGTAAAGTTGAAACAAATATACATTTTTAAAAAATATATATTCTAATCACCTTACACAAAAGTCACGAGTACAAAACCTTTAAATTCCTATAAAACTTGTGAAAAAAAACATAGAAATAGTTAATTTGATTTTTTTAGCAATTTTAGCGAATAATAAGCCAAAAATCACCGTTTCAATTAAGTACATGCTAACAAAAGCATTGTTTAATTCTTCAAAACCACAACGGACGTGGTTCGTATAAGCAATACTGCAATAACGTACTTGTTGTAATACCAAGTCCCAATTCATAAACTTGGAATATGGTCTAAACGGACATTTTTAGTGCTATATAAGTCGGATACACTTTAAGATATTTATTTTTGCTCCATGGTAAGCTGTACTATTGGAAGCCATGATTTTTATTGATATATCTTCGAGCCCGCTAAAGATTTTATTAAAACTTAAGTTTTTAACGTTTTTTGGATATAAATTTAACAAATAGATTTCTCAAAATTTTAGTTATTTAGGAAAATAAATTAAATACTGCCGTGTTTACATATTTTATTGATTACATTTTTTATTAAAAAGGAACAATTCAATATTGATACCTTTTTTATATATATCATAATTTTCTCCTTTTTTGCAAATTTATGGAAATTCAGCGCTTTATAAAACAAACTTAAATGTTCTGATTAAATTCATGCTAAAATTTTTTTTATAAATTTCACAATCGCTTACATTACGAATGAGAAAGATATAAATCAAAACATATAAATACTTAAAACCAAACCAATGAGAACATAACAAATCATTTTAAAAAAATCACTAAAAAGCTTTTTTTAAATCAAATCTTAAAAAATCATAATCTAATAATGGAATCTAAAAAATACTTATCAGATAATATATCAGTTAATAAAGTTTCACAGAAAGAAGATGTCAAAATTACACACTATCAAATGAGGTTGAAATCGATAAGTTTTCGAAAATATTCAGCAATATGATTCGCACTATTCGTTCATTTTGAACACATAGGATTCGTGTTGTTTATAAATGGCCTGTTTATGAATAAATTTTGTCTTCTTGAAAAAATACCACACACTAACAAACTCTTTTTATCTTCTCCGGGTCACCGACACTTCCAACATAATATTATTTTTTTCGCGAGAATAAAATTTTTAAAACTAAAATGTTTGGATGTTTAGTAAAAAAACTTTGAAGATTTTATAATAAAAATGACTATTAATAAATACGAGCGAAAACCCAGATTGAATGCATAAAAATTTCATCAAGTTTATAATTTAAAAAAGTTATAATTCTTTTGTGAAAAACATAATATACACATAATTTAGAAATACCATCAACATATTTTTAAAATGTTAATATAAAAATTGCTTGCATAAAGATACAATTCGTGAGTTTTTACTGTACATTGTATATTTATTTATTGCTTTGACATAAAGTAATAAATGTTTTTAGAATTTTTCATTTGCAATATCCTTGTGAAATGTTTATATACCTTGTTTTATATATATGATTTTTTGTATAGCGATTCTATATGTAAATGGTATTTTTTATTCAAGCAAAAAAAATTAAATGAATTATATTAATACTTTAAGTTATTTGTTTAAATTATTTTTAATATATTTTTTTTCTGTTTTGAAATACAATTGTTTTTTTAAAAAATATTTTATAAAAGATTTCTAGAATAAATAATATCCAGATATAAAAACACAAAGAAATGCCTAAAAAATATTTTTTATCCAAGATATCAAATTTCCAATACAAAGTAAACTCTTCACAGATATCATTGTATTCATTTTAACATGAATGATGAGCTGCCTGTAGGCGTATATCAATATAACAAAACTTGGATTTATTTGGAAAACGATATATTTTGTAAATTATATTATTTCATTAATATAGTTTCCATATTATTCCTTTGCTCTGTCCCCAATAATATATTCACGAAAAGAAAAAATTAGAAATTTTAGTGAACAATTATTGCATACAGTTGTAAAACAAATTTACTTAAAGAAGGAAAAATGGCATAAAGAGAACTTGACGAGTTTTCACCACCCAAAATTAACACTGTGCTTCCTATAAATAATGTACAACCCTTAGTTATAACAATGAAGATAGATGAAAAATATAGTTTAATAACTCACAGTGCACACACAGAGGCCAATATTCTTTAAAAGAAGTCTTTAAATCCTCTTTTTACTATATTTCTAAATATTTTATTCGTATAAATAGCACCGCTCAGAATTGTGCGTTTTATACATAACACAAATAAATGAATATTTTATATTTCAAACTTAAGTATATTGCATAATTTAAAAGGGTTCTTTTTTTGTTAAATTTTTTAAAAATTTTAATAGAAAATATTTGTAATAGCTATACAAGGCGCCTTGCAATATGTCTACTAATTGATAAATATCCTTATACGTTTTTTTTCGTAAAAAAAAACAACACTTAAATTTAACAAACACAATATTAAACTGTAATATTCATATTACATTATTAAAAAATGGTTTTCGTATGAGGAATTGAATTCAAATAATGACAAGAATCTATTTTGGTTTTTTATGCTATATTTGAATACATTTGAATTTCGGTCGTGTTGATTTGAATGAAGATTGACAAAAAAAGATTCGTATAATGTAGCACTTAAAAAAAAACATCATCTGATAAAAATATAAAAACACAACATAAGTAATGTTTGATTTAAATATTAAAAACGATAAAGGTATAAATTTATATAATAATCGTATATTATCCTATAAATATCCTATTAATAAACCGTTGAAGAAATAAAAAGTAAACAGGTCAAATTATATTTTACCTATTTTTTTTATGTTTTTTTGAGGAAAATAATAAATTTTAGATAAATTACTGGCCTATTTTAACGGTTTTTTGTTGGCGCGTAGTGCAAAGTAACATTGAGGCATTTAAAAAGATGAGGTCAATAGAAAGACGTTTATAATACGAAGATTATTATTATGTACCGGATTTACACTAGCTGGTAGGCACTGTGTCCTCTATTTCTTTCATCTGCGTCCGGTCTAGAACATCCTCTGCTTAATCATATGTGTTTCCATAATAATGCTTTGGTTTAAGTAGAAATCGAGGAGGTAAAAATGAAGAGGCGAAAAGTAAAAACTGTAGGAACCTTTAGTTTGCTTATTTATAACCATTGTTTAATGTATTTTTGGTGATATGGTCCATCACAAGCACATATAAAAAATTTATTTGTGTTAATAGAAAGTGTCAGCAATTTCATATATGAACATTTTTAAACATCTTTTTTGCCTTGATTTCTTTGAAATATAATTTATATTTAAGCATATATAAATAAGCTATTCGCACTAAAATGAAATTCCGTTATTTATCTTGTAGTAACACCATTCATTCTATTCTTTTACAGCGAAAAACTGGAATTTCATTGAAAATTTTTTACTTTTCAAGTACATTCAAAATGATGCTTTTATAATAAGAATAATGTTTTTTAGATAAATTAATCGTGATATTTAATTTTCGTTGATATTTTTTTGTATGAATGAACATAGCGAGTTTAA
Organism: Edhazardia aedis USNM 41457; assembly: GCA_000230595.3. NCBI lineage: Eukaryota > Fungi > Microsporidia > Culicosporidae > Edhazardia > Edhazardia aedis. The sequence continues at coordinate 988,520 of AFBI03000004.1, forward strand.
GTGAATAACAAAATAATGTAAATGTGTGGTTATTCAACAGCATTTTTATTTTTTTCAAAAAATATTAAATATTTCTTTTTATTGAAAAAACAAAAATCTTCAAACATGCATCTACTATTTTTTCTTCCGAACTAAAAAAAGTTTTATATTAATATGTTATCTATATTTAATAAAACATAGTAATAATAATTATATATTTTTAGTTAACTAATTTCAAACAAAAATCTAACTAAACCACTAAATATTTTATTATGAAAACTGAAAGAAAATACAAATAAAAAATTAAATTGATAAATAAATAATTTTTTTGTGTAAGGTTGTAAAAATTATCAAATTATCAGATTAAAAAAACTTAGTATTCTATCATTTGATAATGTTTAAAAATCTAAAAATTGGTTACTTTATTATAATTATATATATTTTTACAGATTGATAATCGCGTTTAAATTCATCAAGAATTTACTTGAAATTTTTCAAAATTAATTTTCAAGTCAAAACGTTTAAAATAATAAATTACCTGTAAATTTAGAACAGTTTCTTAATTTTAAGAATTTTTTGACTAAAACCAGTCTGCTAATATTATTGTAATAAGAATTTTTATCAAAGAAATTTTTATTACAATAATATAAATAATAACTAGTAATGATAAAGAAATGAGATGTTCCACAAATTTTTCGATATAGGATGTATATTTAAAAATTTCTCTGGAAAAAACGATAATGGTTGCTCATCATAAATTGAAAAAAACAGCTATTACTCTAAATCAAATATAGCGAAACATGAAGAGATTTTTTTTTAGATTTTAAGAATATCAATTGTAAAACTTCACATTATAATTGATGAAATTGAATCGTAAATCAATATTAAAGTTATATAGGCAGTAAAATACTTAAAAATAAAAAATTTATATTTTTTAGTAATAATCAATGGATTTTCTGTAGAAATTTGCAGTTCAAATTTTTTTGTGTGTGTAAAATCTATAGTTTCGTTTAGCAAACTTAAAAACTAGTTGAACAAAAAAAATCAAAAAGCTATTCTTTTTTTCTTATTTAGATATAGATTAAGTACATATTGTTAAGCAGGTACTTTACATATATTGATTATAGTATTTTTGGTGTTGTCTCGCAGTAATAATGTTTTTTATTTATTTTGATCATAGGTGTAAAGAATATAAAGCATTTTGAAGAATATATATATGAAACTGCAATCAAAAGTAATTTCGTTATGTAAAACAATAGATTAAAAAATATTCTACAAAGAGTCTGATAACACACTGGCGTTGAATTATTTTAACGACAACTTTTATTTTTACAGTCTATTTAAAACCATATTTGTAAAGAATTTATGCAAAAAAATAATATATTGATACTATAATTTGTTTATCATTAGTATTTTTTGTACGTATTTACCAAAAATTTTTATTTATAATATATATTTCGAATTTCATGTTTTTTGACATTAGTGTCACAATATTTATGATCCAACACATGTTAAATAAAGAATATGCACTTAATCAGTAAAATATAAAAACAACTATAAATGTATCCTGAGTTGAAATAGAAAGTAGTAGGACAGAAAAAAAGATATATCTATAGAATCATTTGGATTGAGAAATTCATAATAAATTACAACTTTGAACAATAAATAGAACTTTTTTATATTTATATATGTTTTTTAATCTTGAAAATAAACAATGCATTGATTAATATTTTTTAAAAATACTTTCTGTACATTTTTATGCTCAAAACATGCTTACACTTAAATATATCAGAAGTAGAACTCCATTAAAAAATAATATATTAATACACAAAAAAAACATATGAATTTCTTTGTATTGATTAAAAAAACAATGTTTATTAGTGTAGTATACATTTTTATAGAAATATTGTAAAAAAAAATTTTATTTACTTACAGTAATTCTATTGAAATTTTTCAGATAAAAGATACTAATACAAACAAATCGATAAAAAATGGCAAAATCAGAGCAAAATATGCAAAATTATATAAAAGTAAATCTATAACATGAATTTGGTTAATTTTGAAACAATATAAAATACAGAAAAACTTTTAAATATTATGAATATACATAACCTGTTGAGGTTTTCATATGCTGAAGTTCAGAATTTAAACACAAAATATGCATACATATTATTAAAATTTCTAATTGTTAATTACTCAATGATTTTTATGTAATTTTCTATGATATTTTTAAAGATAAATTTTAAAAATTGTTTTTTATAAAATAAGAAAAAGTCTTACGATTTTGGAAATTAACTCTTCTATTTTTGTATCGATCCTAAATGTAATTTAAGTTTAATGGTTTATATACAATCCTCTGTAGCCGTATTTCTGTGTTCAATTGCCTGATAAAAATTTCCTTTACCTTAGTTTAGATATCTCAACATATATAGTATTATTACATTATCACTGTATTCATATAATAAATTCCAATTTTATATTAAAAACACAAATTTATTGTTAAAAATATTAAAGTAGTATAGCCAGCAATATATCAACAATGATATAATAATGTAATTAGCAAATTTTTTAGTTCTCTTTAGGAAACGTTTAAAATATATAATATTCCTATTATAAAAGCGCAATAAGTAGTTTCAAAAATTATGTGAGTGTACGTGTGTATGCATAAAAAATATAATTGAGAACAATAAACAACCATAAACGCATATTGATAAGACAGCTGTAAAATTTAAAAATATATCTACTTTTTTCAGCATTTGCCATCGTATTAATATTCGGTTTCGCGCTAACGAAAATATCCAAAATAGAAGAGAAACATAAAAATTTTAGTGGTTTTTATCTTTATTATTCAATTTTGAGGCAACAAAATTCTTTGATACTATTTTCCTTGTTGTTTAACCATTTGTATTAATTGTTTTTCTATCGGTTCTGTTCAATGTGGGTATTCAAATCTTTTGTGTTTGTTCTTTTTTTAATGTATCTTAGCATTTTTTCTCATTTGATTTGCGTTTTAATGTTCAATATTTTTGTTACACTTTTAAGAGTGCTGTGATAAATACCAAAAGTTGCAAATAAAAAAATTATCTGGTATACAATGTATATAATATTGCGATTACATTTCTTGCAAATGAGTTATAAATTAAAAAATATACTGTCATATAATAACTAGATCGGCAAGAAAAATATTGTAAATGCAATCAATTATTAAAAATCCAATTGACGCTTTTTAATTTTTACATTCTCTATGATTATAAAAAATTTTAGATTTTAGATAAAAAAAATTTTATAAACAAGATCAATAAGAGTTAGGATGAAGGTACATGATCTGAGAATAAAATACAAAAGCATCATTTTTAACAATTATCCTTTCATTGTTACAATTATATTTTGTTATTTGAACATTATTGATGATGCCTGCTCAACCAATATAAACATTCTTGTAGAATTAACAAAATATTTTATTTCACAATTTTTTAATTTTTGTTTTTAATAACTCAATCATCAATAGAATCTACTTTTCGTGGCTAGTGATAAATATACATATTATGGTGTTTCTAAATTATAATATTAAAATAAAGCAAAAAAAAATAATAACAGTATATAATAACTATTTTTTTCTACTTGAACCCAATAAAAAAATGAATTTTAGCAAAATAAAAGTAAAAAAAATATTTTGATATAAAAATGGATCAAGATAACATTTAAAATATATTAAATATACATTTGCATTAAAAATGACTAATTGATGGACATTAATCACAAAATATTGCATTTTGTTTAGAAAAACACAAATTTACATTTTTTTTTAAAAATTTAATTAGTAACTATTACTTTCTCAAATTTGACTAATACTTTTTAACAAGTTATGTAGGTATTGAGGATTTTGTTCATACACTATTTATTATTTTTTATATTTTTTCTCAAAATTTGTTCTATATTCCCATACCTTAAGTATTTTTTTTATATTTTATAAACTATAATAATTTATATCAATAAAAAAATTATATATATTAATCACAAAACATTTTATTTTTGATCTTCAATTAAATCCTATTTTTTTTATCAATAAATAAACGTTTTTTGAATGAATTCTTATAAAAGCATTTATTTATTTTTCTCAAATATTAAATTTCACATATTGCATTTATAAAAAATTATAATAATTCGATGTTTTCTACAACACATATGAGTTAATTTTGCAAAATTTATTTATATCCTATATTTTGGTGCTCTTAAATAAGCAAGAACAAACACACCTATTAGAAACCACATTGTAGCAACAAAGCCGATGTATTGATTTTTGTAGTTTGATGTACATTTAAACAAAATCAAATCGTAAAATTTATTCAATTCGTGTTCGTACCAACTCGGAAGATGTCCGTTGATTTGGAACATTGTTTCGCATTCTGAAATCACAAAATATTGATATAAAGAAATCAATTTAAATGGAAATATCAAAGCGATAACCAATTTAATAAAATTGAAGTGCAAATTTAAACGTTTGCAAAGAACTACCAAAACTTGTAAAACAACAGATTGGTTTAAAAAAATCAAGTATTTGTTGATCGTTAATAAACATTTCATGTATTTAATTGGATATAATATTGCTATGAATCCAAAAGACATTACTAAAAATAACGGTGTTATAATAAAAACATCTAAACGAAGTAGCATAAAATGCGATAGCTTCTCTCGATGGCCAATGTATATAACCGACGTAATCATTATATCGATTAAGTAATTAATATATGTATATACAATCAAATATATTGCATATGTAATTTGATTATATCTGGTTTCTAAAATATGCTTTTCAAACATTTTTTTCTCACTTCTGATTATATTCAGTAATTCCTTAAAAATTCTAAATTTATAGAAATCAAGCAAAAACATCAAAAAAAGCGCTGAATTATAGTAAGAAAATGTATATAGAGTTGTGAAAATGGTCTGATAGTACTGTTGGTCTTCTTCTAGTTTACAACGCAAAAAAAGCCTCGTCATAATTTCAAAAATAAAATTATCTTGCGCTAGGAACTTCAGAAGGGCTTTAAATGCGATGATTATCAGAATAATGCTAAAAATAATTACTTTATCAATTATTTGTTCATTCAAATTTCCATAATTGATCCGAAATCGCCTCTGGAGAAGCAGTAAAAAATGTTGAAATGATATTTTCAAAGATACTATCTTTGTCTTTGTGATATTGCCGTGTTCCTCAGCTCCATATTTTGCTGAACCCTCATTGTAAAGCTCATTTAATTGGATGCATACATTTCTTTCAAAGTTATTTTCATCGTAAATTAATTTGGCATCAATAATATCATTTAAAAATTCGATACTATTCATTAATTTCGGGACACTAACCCCAATCTTATCAAGTTTGCTTTCTAAATCGAAATCTGCTCCAATAAAAATTGGCCTTGAGCCATCCAAAAAAATCAATTTATTAAAATAATTTAGTTCATATGTATTTAATGATTTCACTGTCATTATTATTGTGGTTTGATGTTTCTTAGATAGAAAACAAAAGAAATTCAATAAAAATTTTACATTTTCTGCTTTTAGACTGTAAAAAGGATTATATAAAAAAATAATTTCTGAATCACCAATTAATGAAACCAAAATAGACACCATTTTTTTGTCATTCGCATCGAGATTTTTTATCAATTTGTCTTTTACATCGTTCAATTTGAATTTCTCAATGTAGTTATTACAGATAGAATTTATAACTTGTTTACTACTTCCTACATTGTTAAGTTGGACTGAAAACTTTAAAAACTCTTTAACCGTTTCATTATCGCTAAAGGTGTCATCTTCAGACACATATTTATATTTTTTTATCCATTCTTGTGGTTTTCTTCCCTTGCCATCTATTAAAATACGTCCCTTTACAACACCATTCTCTGGCATTCTTCCTGTAAAAATGTTAAGAAGCATTCTTTTGGCAACTTCGTTGTCTCCTAAAATCGCGACAATCTCACCATTTTCTATATTTCCGGCAACATTTTCAATTATTGTTTTCTGATTATTCAGTTTTACTGATAAATTCTCAAATATAACACCCATCTGAATGTGTTTGAGACAATTTCTTTATAATGCTTTTAATAACAAATTAATATAGACTAATTAGCCATAAAAAATGTATGCTACATAGATGCACTTTTTCAAATAATAAAATTCTATTAAATATAAAATTTGATTATCATATATAGATATTAAAATTCCAAAATATTTTTATTATGATTTATAAATCAAAATTAACCAGAAATTTAATATCATATTTAGTTTTTTGCTTGGTTTTGTTATTTTATATATTTTTTAAAGACAATTATAAAATAATAAATTTTTTTAAAAACATGCTCTAATAAATTGCGTAAATTGTAATTTTCTCAATTATCCCTATTTAGAATTTTGAATATATAAAAACAATATATTAATATATGTATTACATCATCCAATTTTCAGACAAATATTTTTTATTCCGATATTCCCCGATACCTCAATTTTGGTTTTTATGAAACATCCATTATTTGTTTTAATATTTCGTAGTACTTGTATAATTATATTTTTAGAGTTATTGTTTGAAACAAAAATCACAATTTAATAAATAAAATACAATTATACTATTACTATTTTAACTAAAATATATTCAATTTTTTCTATCATAAATGTTTTTTAAGAGAGAATAAATTACATTTGAGTGATATTTTTGAATTTACTTTGGTTATTGCTCTCAAGTCTTATAATATTTTCAAATTAGTAATTAATATTTTAAATGGAAGATTATATCGAAAATTAGGTTTAAAGTGATAAAATATATAAAAAAAATTAAATTATTATATAAATCATAATTTTCAGTGGTAGGTGATTTTTTTCTTAGCACTTTAATTTTACATTAAGAAAGTAATCAAATCATTGTGAAATAATATTTTTTCAATAATTTTTTTTAATCATGATTTAACAGTGTATTTTTTTGCTATTATATGTTTTTTAAAGCGGCGTACATCAAATATGCTTGTCGTATACTTTGATGGACGGCGAGAACACATCAAGTAAAATGCTGCGGAAACTGTTTTTTCTTATAAAAAAGGTCATTTAAGCATTAAAACTAGCTATTGAATACAATTGGAATATAATTGATTTGTTTGAGTCGATTGTTCGTTTTATTTATTTGTTCCTCTGGGTGGTGTCGTGTATGGCTTATTGTGAAAATTAGCAAATGTTATGCAGCATATGTAAAGTGTATTATCGCCTTATATTGAGAGCACTTAAACCTTTTTGGCCTTTCTCCATCCACAATACTTACTTAATAATATATATTTCAACGGTTTGAAGAAGCAAATACGCTTTTATACTAAAAATACATTAAGGTCTACATTGCGTGTGTAGGATACTATATATTATAATTTCCATTATTTAGTATAAAAAAACCACATTTAAGATATGTTTAAGAAATGAAAATATTATCCTTAATCTCATTCTATAATTTATTTATGGTTCATTCTTATCATAAAAACCTCGAAAAAAATAAAGAACAATTCATTTATCACCCCTTATTCTTTTCAAATCACTTTATTATCTTGTATTCACAATTACATGAATTTTTTAACACAGAAAGTGAATTCAAGATAAAATGAATTTTTTTATTATTATAATTCAAATGTTTATAGCTGTAAAACTAGCTCGCTTTCTATCATATTATATATTATTCCTCAAAGATATTTCTTTCTAGTTTAGATTTTTGCATATCGAATTTACAAAAAATAACGAAACCTTCATTAATTTATAAAATAATTTATTTTGAAATTTAATAGTGTCGTAATTTAATTACGACCTTAAAAATTCAATTTTTTTAATATTGAAGTTTGATACTGAATAGATAGATTGCAGATGTTTTCGTTTCAGTTTTGAATTTTGATGTTTTTATAAATAAGTTGTATGTCAAATTGTAAGTTTATGAAATAGCTGACAATCTATCAAAAAAATACAAATCATTTGATTTTTAAGTATGACATTGTCGAAAATGTTGCACAATAAAACTGATAACGGTACAAAACTTTGTCATGCAAAAGAATCTTTACTTTGTCCGTTTTCACATTATATTTGCACGATTCTAAGCAAAAAAATTGGCACGCAACAATTAGTTTTTTAGTTACGCCGTTAAAATTTTTACAAATAATGTCGTTCGAAATAAATTAAATAATGATACAAATCAAATCTAATGTACAATATCCTAAGATAAAATTTCTATTGATAAAAAAACAATTTTTTATAAAGAATGATATAATTATATTAAATAATGAATAATAAAACTGTTTTTATATAAAAATACATGTATTCTTTTTTTATAATGTTTAAGAAATGTTGTAATTTATATACTGATTTTTTAAAGTACTAAATATATTTTTAGTACATTTGAGTGTATTTTCAGCATTATATGCAGAAAAATGTGTATCTATAAAATTTACCTTTACAGTTGTGTTTGTGAAATCAAATGGTAATCAAATCATCAATTATATAACATGAAATTGCTTAAAGTATTCAAATGACCTGAAAACTAGTAATCAATTGGTGGACTCGGTTTAAAAAACATTTTTTTTAAAATTAATATGAATAAATGATCTTGATACTAAATTAAATTATAAATCAAATAAAATACCTCATTGTTAATAAGTAAACCCACATTAAGATAAATACATAAAATTTTCTCTGCAGCCTTTATTGACCTATCACAACAATTTGCTAAATTAACAAAAATTATTGGCGTTCTACTCACCATTGAAGTTTTTATTTTTATATTTTATTGCTATTATAACAACAAAATTGACAGAATATTAAAGTTTTAAAATCGCATAATATTATTTTTCTTAAAAAAATACAAAAAAAATTCATTGTTTGTGTATTTTATTTGAGTTTTATCATTTATATATATTATTTTTTCTAAAATAAAAAAATGCTCTACATCATGGCCTTTTAAATAATTAAGCCATAAAAAATTTCTTGTTTATAGAATTTCGCTTTCTATTCAGCAAAAATTTGCATTTAAGAAATCTTAAGTCTGAAAAAGCATTTATAACGCACAGTTTGTTGGTTGGTAAAAATTTAAACAATATTTGTTCAATGAAATAATACCATATTAAACTTTTTTTTTCTTAATCTCACTTTTTAATGTAATTTTTCCTGAACCTAGAGCAGAAATAAAATACAATATAAAAATGAATGAATCAATAAGATATCACTTTATGATATTACAAAAAATTTCTCAGGTAATCTAAATAATTACTACAATTTGTATAATTTTCGAAAATATGCTTATTTATAATACCTATATATAGCATACATAGTTTTGCATTTTAGTAATATCTATAAAAATTTAACTTGATATTATACAAAATTATTGAATTGTGTATAGTTGATCTATTTATCATAAAAAAATCTAAACAAAGACATAATATTATTATATGACTATTACAAATTATAGTTGCAACATTAAGTTTTTTTGTGTTTTTTGATAATGTGATTTTATCCATTTTACTTTAGAACTATGTTATCTTTTTAATCTTTTTATATAAAACTTATCATTTAATTCAGTATCAATGTAAATTTGCTATTCTGTCTAAAAAAATAGCTTTATTTATAATTTTTTTACAACCACATAAAAATATATAATTAAGTAATAGTATGAATTTTAAATATTTTTACATTTAAATATTGCAATTTTATATAAAGTTCCGAGGTTCGCTTTATGAATAAAAATAATATTATACAGTCATTAAATACAAGCATTTTCTGAAATTCCACTAAATTTGTTACAAGAATAACATTTTTCCTATTTTTATATTACACGTAAAAATTGACGGACATACAATATCTGAATCATTGTAATAAACAGCTGTAAGTTGAAAAATTTTATAACGGTTTATTTAGATATACTGTTTCACATGCCTTTTTATTTGTGAACTTAATATATTCGTTGTTTTTTTCACCTCTTTTAATTTTCCAAGCCAAAGCGGTTACATCTTTCCTTAATTGTTCGGTTTATATTGTAACATAGGTTTTATCATGAATGAAGGTACTCTAACAATATTGATCCTTTTTTCTATATAAATATATTTGAAAATATTTCTATATAAATTATAATGATGAAGATTATTTCAATCTTAATAAGTTTTAATGTTTGGAACAAATTTTATCAATTGATATTTTTTTTTGACTATTTAATCGTTGAAAATTTAGCTTAAAGAAATACTTTTAAATATCATTTGCATAATAATTTATTCCTAAAAACTATTTTGTTTTCTTTTATATAAGAAAATGGTGATGGAATAAAAACATATAAATTATCGTTACTATAGATTATTATCATAACTATCTATTCTCAAGATGCAATCATGATAACTTTTTTTATGAAAAAATTAAAAATGAAAATACCATACTATATCACTAAAATCTAATATCTAATAGTACACTTGTATATTTTCTATATCAAATTTAAATATTTACGTGCAAATATGATTTGACCATAATCAGCCGACACACAAAATTATGATTTAAAGCGAGGTAGTTACATATTGTTTGAATTTTTAGTGCCAAAAATAGTCAATGTAAGATTTCATTTTTTTATCTTTCTGTTGTCTATATTATCTGTAATCATCTTATTTTTTAGATTTTTATATATTTTTTATTTTTCACGGGTGTATGTTACAGAAAAACATTTAAAGTTAAGAAAGAAAAGAATAAATCATAATAGCTACAAATTGCAGACTTTAAACAACAAAAAAGTTAAAGAATAGATGAAAATTGTAGTGATAGAAAGGAAAAATATACTTATTCAACATTTAATATATGATTTATTACTAATCTAAAAAAAACATATTTTTTGAAACAACATTTCAAAATAATATATTAGTTATAAGTTTGTAAAAAAAAGTATTTTTATTTTTTAAGCAGTCTTAAAGTGAAAAAATGTTATTTTTTTACTGTTAATTTAATTTGAGCTATAAAATAAATATTTTGACATATATATATATATAGTGCACCACAAAAAATATAATTTTTTTTGGTTCCATGCCTAATATCATAGCATTTTTATAAACCTTGAATTTTTTTTCAATCGTACACTTTATCGGTGCTGTAATTTTATAGTCTACAATTCTAACCACGAGAATTTGTGGGTAAAATATATAAAAGAGTAAAAAGATAATATAAATTTCGTTTTTTGATTTTTTCATATATAACTTCCCTTCTCAAAAACACACATTGAAAGCAAGATCTATCACAAAAAAAATTATAATAAAAAGATTAATAGCCTCAGAGGTTAAGAATGCTTTAAAAATTTTGTATTTATTATTCATTCTAAAAAATATATAAAAATTTATAGCAACATGTTTTTTTTTATTGTATTTAACTGTTCGATATAGTAAATTTTTTAAAAATAAATATTCCCTTTTTTAGAAAAATGTTTTTAAATGACTACTATCTCTACATGCATAATATATTTGCAACAAAAAAATTGTGTTTGTCTTACTAGATGTTCTTGAGTCCTGTGAACTTTATTTATTTTCAACATACGAGAATTGTTATTTTGGTTTTAATCTAAAAAAATAAAATATACATTAGATCATTTATTATGCATTTACAATCAATTTTATATTTTATATATTTATATTCTCGGTATTACTCAAATGAAAACATAATAAGCTGAAAAAACTGATGGTGTGGCAAAAAAATAAACAAAAATTTAAGTGTAAATGTCCAAAGAACTCGCATTTTTACATACAAAAATCTTAAAATTTATAAACTACAACTATAACCACGAGATCAAAAAAATATATTATTATCTTACAACAAATAAAAAAATATTGAAGCCAAATTTAGAAATTCATTGTATAAGTGAAAATAAAGGTTCGGATAAAGCGGATGCATAAATTAAAAGTTATATATATTCTGTGTATCAAAAATTTTAATTAAAGATATCAAACTAATATTTTTTATATAAAAAATCAATTTCTTAAATATTTCACCATTGAACGCGTTTTCTATAATCAATAAAAATTGTGAAAGGTTTTTGCAAAAAAAATAAGTTGATTACATAAAAATAAAGATAAAACATATAGAAAGCAATATAACATAGTTTTATTCATAACTGTTTGTAATATTTCCTTAATTTAAGTTTTTTATTTGATGTGTTGAAATCTGCAAATTATAAAAAAATTGCAAAATTGTATAAATACCCATAGATATATATAGTTAGTATAGTATGATTAAAAAATTAACATATGTAAAAAATTTAAAGGTTTTGTTTATATTAAAGTTATATAACTTTTGTAAAAAGTTTATTAATATTTGTGAAAAATATGCGCTTAAGAAATAATTTTTTTGTTATATTTAATATAACAGTGATTTTAGCTGCAGAGACATAAAATACACTATAAAATTTCGGATAGGCTCTTTAAAACAAATGCAAAACAGTTTGAGTGCTCATAGAAATAGAAAAAGTTACTTAAAAGCTCTAAGAAAGAAAATACATATAAAAAATAAACAAAATCAGAAAAAAATGATTTAACGTTACTCGTTTTCTATTTTATTTGTAAATATCTATACATTTTGTAAAATTACTCATTATTTAAATACTCTAAAAATACAAAAGTACAGTGTTTGATTTTTCTGAATTAAAATTGACAGTACGCAACAAGTTAAATGATATATACCATACTAGGAATATATTGTACACAAAAATACCATCTTTTAGATTTTTTTAATATTTGATAATAAAAATGTTGAAAACATTATTCCATATCAATTTTTACTGTTATATTTTCTATCGCAAAACTTCATTAGTATACAAAATTACATTATTTAACGTTCCTTAAAACTTCTACTATCATAAAATAAGAGTACTTAGTAATCGACACATTTATGATTTTTAGAAAAATCTTTGATGTATACATAAAAGTCAGTTTTTAGGCTGCAGATATCAAATATCATTGGTTCGAGATTACATACTTTTTATATAACTTGACTTCATGTTTCGTTTTCTTTATAATTGAAATCAAGCTTATTTCTCTAAAAATTTTCTTAATGTTTTTAATTACTTTCAAAATAAAAAAAACTTATCTCGAGCATATTTACCAACCTTTTTGAATTCCTGTTGTGCATTGCTTATACCTTGTGCTTAAAGATGCTGTATTTTTTTGATTTATATAAATCTCATCTAAAAATCGATATATTGTCGCTGATTAACACAGGTGCAGATATTATCTGTGGAATAGGAACATAATAATCGAACAAAGCCGTTTATATAAAAATCTTAAAAAATTCCGTCAAAAGGATTTTTACAAGCAGATATGGACAAAATTGTGTGCTCTGTCGACTTTCCCGCATCATGAAAATCACCGAGCGACAATGAATATTAAATTTTCATAATCTGTGACAAAAAAAAGATAAAATATTTTCATAAGTATCAAAAAAGTAGAAAATTGTATTTCAAATGTTTTTGAATTTAATATGTAGCTCAAAGTAATTTAGATCTTAGGAGATTATAAATCTATATATTAAAAATTTGGTATAAAAAATTTAACAAAATGTTGATTTAATAAAATTGCAAATTTCATTGGTATCCTATAAAAAATAAACATTAAAATATATTGAAAATAGACTATATTTCTCAAAGAACTAATCGATTAAAAAATAAATTTTGTGAAAAAGAAGTCTTTGATCCATAAAAACATTTTAGTATACTAAAAAGTAAAATGTGTGACTTTTTTTATAAAATAGTCCTAGAATGATATAACAGAGATTTACTCAAACCATATAAAATGGTATTTATTTTACTTTCTTAGCAATATTAGCTACTTTACACGACAATATAATACCAAGTATACAAATTCATTATTTAATTATGTAAGTACATTCAATTTTTTATAACATCTCACTTTTCACAGTCCTAAACTACTTTTAACATTATAAAGTCTAATCTATATTTTTTTATGATCTTTTAATATATAAATCAAATAGAATGCATTATATATTAAATAAGATTTTTCGTAAAATCAGAAATGTTTTTTATAAGTATATATTATGTATAAAAAAGTAAAAAAATTATAGTATTCATTATGAAATTCAAACGTTACAAATATTATTCACTTTTTGGAAAAAATGGAATAAAAAATTTTGATATGACGAAAAAAACTATAATTTACATAACTTTAAAAAACAACTTGTTAGCATGAATATATGGCTAGAATCATTTCTTTTAGCCAGATAATTTTTTTTATCCATTTAATATATATCAAATCTTTGTTTATAACAACAATTTTCTATTTTTTATGATATATAAATAATTTAGCATAGATTTTTATACACCCTGTGACGTTTTAAATTGTCCAGTATTTTAAGTTTATAGAAAAACATTTTCTATGAATTTATACTTAAATATACAACCCCGAAATTTCTTTTATTTTAATCTATGGTTAATAATACCAGTTCAAACATAAATAAGCCTAGAAAACAAGAGACTGACCGCACCAATTTCTCAAGGAGCGGTCACAATACCGAATTTCTTTTCTATAACTACCACACCCACGGTAGGATACAGCCCGGGCAGGACAGTCTGCATATTACGAAATTTCAATAGTTCAGAAATAGTGTTTTTTATATAAATTAACCATGATATAACGATTGATATTTTTAATTACTTTTAATCTGAATCATAATGATATTTTCTAACATTTTTGTTTGATTTTCTTACAAAAAATAGCGTTTAGACTGAAATTCGCTAAAATGCGGTTTTTTTGACCCTCGAAAAACATAAAATTTTTGTAACTAACTCGTGGTTAAAATCATAAATACCTTTATAATTTGCTTACAATTAATAAACCAATTTAAAATTTGATAAATTAATATAAAATAAGTATGGCAAGAACTTATTAAAACTAACACAGTTCAAAATTTTAATTCTTTTTTTAGGTATAGATAAATGAATCTGTTAATATATCTTTATTTTGTATAGATTGAGAAATTAATGTAAAAAATAAATTATGATAATAAATTTGTTGAATTTTCGACATGTCGACTAATTTTTGTACAATTAAAAGTGCTAAATAGTGAAAATACAATAACTTAAAACGTAAAAATAAACATTTAAAGTGTTTTATAAAAGATTTTTTTTTTCATTTTCATTATATATAAAGATAAAAATAAATATTAAAAAATATTTTATGAGATGAAAATTTATATTATATTGAAATATAAATCGAATTTATTTTTATATCTTATTTTTTACTATAATTTTTGATATCGATTTAATTTGGTTCGTTTTCAAAAAAATATATGGAAGATTAAAATATGCGCACCAGAAATTTCTACATTTTAGTTATTTGGAATTGTATATAATTAAATTTTGCCGTTAATATGCAATATTTTAATATAAACAAGAAAAAATTTACAGAATTTAATAAGATTTTTAGTATGATTCAAACAGAAATATATGAAATATAAATAAGAATGATATGAGAAATATTATATAACAAATTATATTTCAAAAAATATGTTGAAAATGCACAAAATCTTACTTTTTTTATAAAAATTTTATTGATTAATTTAACATAACAAAAAAATTTTATACTTAGAAGTACTATAAATTAACATCTAATGTGAACAATTTTATGTCAATAAATTATAATATGCCTAGATTCTATGCTTTATATTTCACAATATACTAGAAATATTATAATGAATCATAATATACAATAAGTGTTAATAATATATATTTTAAATTATGTATCTACAAAAACTATACTGAATCTAGAATAGCTTTGAGATACTTGGAAGGAATGTATCGAGGCACCACAAACACAAATTTTCTGCAGCACACCAACTCGACAGTATTCACACACTCTTCAGTTAAAAATTTATTCTGGTTATCTACTTGAATAATGCCGATTTTCAAATGTTCTTTCTCGCTCTTTTTAAAATTGCTGATAAGTTCTATTATCTGTAACTTGTTGAGCTCGTTTATTTCTTTTAGTATGTTGTCTATATTGTAGCCTGCTTTTACCAAATTTATAAGTTTTATTATTGCACGGATATGTTTTAAGCATTTTATTCCAGCATTATGGATGTTTATTGGTTGTTTTTTTGCTAAAGAGTGTAGTTTTTGTGGTAAGGATGGGGCAGTGCATTCTTTACATATACACTTGTCGCTATTTTCTAATAATGAAGTGTATTTACATTTATTTGGTGAGCTACAAGTGTTACTAATATTTTTCGAATCTTTCGAATTGTTAATATTTATGGATCCTTTTGAATTATTGTAGTTATCAATGCGATTATCCTGTACTTTAAATTTATCATTTTTAGAACTAAGATCAGTATTATTTAGAATATTAATATTATTAATGCCACTTGAATCTGATTTATCACTATTACTTAAATTCTCAATTTTATTTGGAAAAAAGAGGGCTTTACAGTTACATAAACCATTGATACATTCCTTGGAATCGAATGTATCCTCACATATATTATCATTGACATATGTGTTT
Organism: Edhazardia aedis USNM 41457; assembly: GCA_000230595.3. Taxonomy (NCBI): domain Eukaryota; kingdom Fungi; phylum Microsporidia; family Culicosporidae; genus Edhazardia; species Edhazardia aedis. The sequence continues at coordinate 1,005,040 of AFBI03000004.1, forward strand.
AAGAATTTTTCTCTTAAAAATTTTTCTAGCAAATTGATATTATGGTTAATCTGTATACCTCTATTGAAACTAAGAAATTCATTTTTAATTATTATATCGTTAAAACTGCGAACATTGATAATTTTTAGTAGGAAAGAGATAAGCTCGAGCTGAAACTTAGGTGGCAGGTAATATTTTGTTAGAAGGGTGTGTGCATATTCTAATTCGTTTAACAGCTGTGTTATTGAAATTTGCTTGGTAAAAATTTTTTTTATGAACTTTTGTTTGCAATAAAATTCTTTTATTCCTTGGTATTCTGTAATTGAATCAGGTAAATACGATATTATTTTGTTTTTAAGAGTGTGGCATAAATGTGTGAATAAAACGTTTATAATATCGTCTATATCTTCGAGAACTTCTTTAAATTTTACATAATTTGTGTTGTTAAGAATATTTTCATCAAAAATAGTTTTGGAATTATCGATATTATTACTGAATTCATCATTATTATTATTGATGTTGTCGCTATTATTATCGATATTACCAGAATCATTATTATTACCATCATTATCAGCTGAAAATAGAATCTTTGACCTGTAGTGCCACAGAATCAGACCTTTAAACTCTATCATTGTGCTCAAAACAAAACAAACCTTATAATCTATTCTTTCGAAAACTTCAAACCTCTCTTTGACCTGATTTAGAATTATATCGACAAGATTGAAGAAGTCAGAACCAAGTTTATTAGTGATAACATAAAAAATATGAGCGAGGTTAAGAGTTTCTTCTCGTGTGTATTTTTCAGTTGGAATAAAGTCTAAATACAGTTCTAACAAGCAAGCGAATATGTCATATGGTGAAGTTAATGTTATTGTTATGTCTTCAGTTTTTAATATTTGTTTAGGTTTGTCGAATACTACCATTTGGTATATTTCGTTGTTTATTGTGCTTGTTGATGATGTTTCATCAGTAGTATTTGTATTGTTGGAAATATTGGTAGATTCTGGTGCAAATTTAATACAATTTTTTTTAACTGCATTTGTAACAGTTTGTGCAGAATAATTATCTTCATTAAGATTAATATTTTTGTTTGAAATATTATTGATGTCGGTATTGATATTATCATTATTAGTATTACTAATATTACTAGAATTGCTATTGCTAATATCATTATTGGATCCTCTTTTGATTTTACATTTCTGGTGAAGAACATCACATAGACTGTAAATATTTTCAATAAGCTTTCCAGTTGCACCTTTACACACTTTACCTGTCAACTCATTATTAGAGCTGTTATTACTATTATCCATACTATTACTTTCATTCAAAATTAAATTTTTTAGAGGAGAAACATTATCAGATTTCATGAAATTTTTGTCGTATTTTGTCAAAAGATCTTCCATGTGTTTTATTCTGTTTTTGAGGTTAATTATTTCGAAATCTTTAAGTTTGCTTCTTTTGAGTTCTTCAGATTGATATTTGTATTTTATTTCGATTGTTTTACAGTTTCTGCAAGGTGTTTGGCAAAATCTTTCGTAGTTGTTTATTTTTCCTTCTAACTCTGATATTATTTTTTCATAAAATTGTACTGATTTCCTGTTGTTTGTTATTTTTTCATCATTACTGGTATTAATATTGGCGTTAATATCTTTATTACAAACAGTAGTATTACTATGAGAATTAATATCTATCTTATTATCAACATTAATATCACAATTGATAGGTATAGTATTAACGACGCTATCTAATTTGTTATCATTACTATTTTCTAACATTTTTTCACAATCTTTATTTATGTTTTTTACAAATTCTATAGGCAAATCTCCTTTTTTATCATCTACGAATATTTTCTTACCAATGAAACTTATTTCTTTTCGATCAAATAATAAACTGTTTTCATCCAAAGAATCTGATTCTGAATTGTTTTTTTTAGGTGTAGTATCGACAGTAGTATTGTGATTATTCATATTAATATTTTTATGATCTGAATTAATACTATTACCACTAATATCAGCATCTGTACAATGATTTATATTGCTGATACTATTTATACTATTATCAACATTAATAATATCATTGATGTCATTAGTGATATTTTCCACATCGATTTCGAAGATGTTATTATTTTTCTCTTTATTCTTGTCAATATTAATATTATTACATTTTTGTGAAAGATAGTAACTACTTAATGTATTTCTTATGATCAAAGAATTCTCAATAATCTTATCTGTATTCATTTTGTTGACATACGCATTCAAACACTCATTAATCAGTCCATTATTATTATTCTTATTAAACTCCTCGATAATTTCATTGTTATAATAAGCTAGAAGGGCTTCATTAATAGTATTTTTACTGTTAGATACCTTTTTTGTTATGTAATAATTGATAAGATTGTCTTTAATATAATTTTTGCATTTATTTATGTACAAAGTCCTGTGATGCTCTAACAAATTTAATGTTTCGTTTGTCAAAAATATTCGTGTTTTTCCGCATTTTATTTTATCTGCAAGCATTTTTAATGCCTCAATATTTTCAGGCAAATATTTAAGAGCATCTTTATCAATATCAACGTCATTATTAGTATCGTTATTAGACGTACTATTTTTATTATTTATATCCTCATATAAACCAGTGATGTTAAAATAATTATTAATAGAATCTTTAAATTTAGCATTATTCAATTTACTAACAATATCTTTAAAAATAATAGCATATCTTTCAAGAAAATCATCATACAATAAATAATGAGAATATGTTCTTTTGCTGATTTCTATTGTTTCGATTATTCCGGAAGCTTTTAATTGTCTTAGAACATATTCGCTATCAAAATCTGTTTTATTAAATTTGTTAGGTTTTATGCATCTAATATACAATATTTTAGATTTTGATAATTTTCTAAATAGATCATCTAAGCTCAATTTGAAGGTTTTCAATATTGTAGGGTTTTTTATATTCACACCAGGATTATTCACTATATAACTAACTATATTATTAGTAGTACTACTTTTAGTACTATGCGTGTTATCATTATTACTATTATTTATAATGTTATTTTTATATAGTGAATAATAATCAAAGGATGCTTCGTTATTTTTATCAATAAAATTATCGATGGTGTAAAAAACCTCACCAGCAAAATGCTTCATACCAAAGCCGTTATTTTTAATATATATTGCTTCATTGTTGGTGATAGCACCATTGCTATTACCAATATTATTACAGGTTCTAATATTACCAGTATTCTTTTTGCCGTATAAATTATCTATTTTTATGAGTAAATTCTTGTGGTTTCCATTTCTGAAGCTTTCTTCATTGATTAAATCTACAATTCCACATTTTTTTTCAATAAGTTCTAAAGCAGGGCTCTCCTTACAATAAATTTCGAATTCTCTACATATATTATTATCTTCATTATTATTAGTAGTAGTATTATTATAGTCCTCATTATTATTTATATTCGTATTATCAATAGAACTATTTCTAGTATTGTCATTATTAGAATCGATATTACCATTAGCATTATCGATAATTAAATCATTGCTTAGATTTGTATCCTTGGAATAATCTATCAGAATATCTTCTTCTTTATACAAATTCAAAGTATCAATAAACATTCTCTTCTTATAATCTTTCTGAAGCTTCTCATTTGCCCAATTGATACAGAATTGATCAAATGTATTCTTCTGGAAGACTTCAAAACCGTAAATATCTAGCAAAGTAATTGTTTTATACCTTCTACCATCTTCATAAGCATTGGTAGTACTGTTAGTAGCATTGCTATTATTATTATTACTATTAAATTGAGTATTAAAATTGTGATTATTAAATAAACCATTTTTGATATCACTATTAATTTTGCTCGTTTCTTTATTACTAGCATTTTCACAACTATCATTATTCTCGTATTTACCAGATAGCCTCTGATTGAACAAATAAACAATAAAATCAAATAAACCTGAATAAAAAGCACGGGCAAGTGAATTTCTAAGTGAAATACATTTACTGAAATTATTTGGTTTGATAAGACTTTCATGCGGCATTTTAATTTCTGTATGCAAAATAAAATTGTTGAAAGACTCTTTATCAATTTCTAAAATACTTAAAAGCCTCAAATAATCTTCGTTCTCAGTTATTATGCACGTTCCGTTATTTTGGTTAGAACTTTCGTTTATATCTAATTTTCCTAGTAAAAGTACAGCCTCAAGGATTTCTTCTATCTCCTTAATATTATTTATTCTTAGTATTGCAAAGCAATCCAGTATTTCCTCATATTTATTAGAAATAGATAATATGGGTTGCCTGTTTGTAGTATTATTAGCATTAATATCAATTTTATTTATAAAACTATTGTTATCATCTATATTAGATTTATTGTTATCATTTGTACCACATTCTCGTGGATCTTTAATAAAAGAATTGTTATCATACAAATGAAACATTTTATGAAACTCAACAAAATAATAAAAAATATGAAAATTGGTTTCTCCTTCAGAAAAAACTGTCACCCTGCTCTTTTCTAATAAGTAAGTCTGAATATTCGCTGATATAATAGAATACCCTAAATTATTAGATTCGAGAATAAGGTCTAATTTTTTACCAAATCTAGAACTGTTGTTGTTCAGCACGGTTTTAGCATTACCAAAGGCTTCCATCAGCGGATTGATTGCAAGTAAGCATCTGTTTATTCCAAATGCTCTGTCGTTGTTCAAATCATGTGACTCACTAGTTGTAACTATAATACTGTCAGTACTATTAGCATTATCTTCATCCATTTTCTTAAACCTATAACCTTTACTATTACTACTGTTGCTGTCAAATACTTTCTTGGTGGAAGTCTTTTTAAAAAATCTCTTGATACCTTTATTATCATCATTTTTACTCACTCTACTAGCAGTTCTCGAAATCAAATACTCTAACAAATGATTGTGATTAACCGTCTTTCCACTTCCACTCTCACCACTAATAACAACCGTTATGTGTGGATTAATACTAAGTGAAAAAATAGCATGCTCTGCTATAGCATATATATGCGGATCCTGTGTTGGATACATTAAAGACCTTACACCTTTTCCATTTTCTATCTTCTCATCATGCGTTAATGCATCACAACTTCTATCCTGAATATATTTATAATTTTGATGATTGTCTAGACTATGTTCTTCGAAACTACCACCACTTGATTCAGAGTTAATATTGCCACTATTTATGCCAGGTAATTGCATAACAGGTTGCAGAACATGTTCCATATCTCCACAACTATTTAAGCTGTCCATCTCATCCCTACAAAACGAATTATCAGACGGTTCAGTTTCTGTTACATCCTTCTCGTAACATTTCTTGTATGCTAAAATAACGTCTCTTCCGTATATGTTCACTTTACAATTGGGATTCACACTTATAAGTGTATGCCCACTGTATGTGTATATCTTTTTGGCTGTGTATCTTTCTTCGAGTGTTGTTAGTACGTTATCAATGTCGAGATGCCGCATGTTAGCTAAGTTGTTGTCGTCCATTTTAAAATTGTGTCTATATATATTATTACAATTATTGTGTATTTATTATTACTTAGTATTGCTACTAATTATTATTCGCAACTATTAAATAATACTTAATATTATTTATATTTTCTAAAAAATTTATTTACTTAAATTTTTTTTACTTACGTATTACTCTCTTTAAATTTGAATATTCTTATTTCCTTTTTCTACTCTTTACTTTCTTCTTTTCTATTCTTTTTTGTTTATCTTTTTATATTATTAAAGGAACCCTTCTTCTTTTCTATTCTTTTTTGGCTTTTTATAAAATAGAAATATCAAAATTTTTTTCTAACTAGCATTTCTGAAAACAAATCTAATTGGTTTTTTGTTATTAAATAATATTTCACCTTAGAAATTTTCAGTTTTCTCTCATTCTCATAGGATTGTATTATTCTTAAGCACTTGATTAGATAGTATCTTCTGATTATATATTGATTATACTGTGTCCAATCAGTTTCTTGCTTTTATCAAAATTGTTTAACTAAATAGAAATATTCTGAAGATATGTAATATAAATAATATTATATCCTTAATATTGATGTAACATATATTTATATATAATAATATATTATAAAATATTTACAATATTACATGATAATAACGTTAGAATTACTATTAATAACGTTACATTTAATCCTAAGGTACAAATGTTTATTCATTCATAAAAAATAACGTTTACATTGAATAGCTAATATATATCTATTTCTGAAAATGTGATTTAGAAATAACAAAAAAGTATAATAATATGTTGAATATTTGTTATTTTTTGAATAATATATTATTTACATATTAAACGACATGTCTGAATTTATGCCTAAATTACTCAAATAATGAAGATAAAAATATTATGTAAATATATTAATTTCAATTATGCAGTTTTATATTTAAATTCTATATAAATCTACAAGAAAATCAGATTCTTTAGATTTGCATATTATTCTATTTTTCTAAACCATAGAAAAATTAATAATTTTATGTGTTTCATGATATAAATATTTTTGCAAAATTTTTTTCTGTTATTATTATTAGTATAAATATTAGATAAATAAAACTTTTGTTCTAATATGTATAAATTTTTTAAAAAGTAAAAAAAAATCTTAAAATAAATAAAAATCAATTTAAGCATTTATCATTGCAAAAAAATATATAATTTATCCATTAAAACCTTTTAGCATATTTTTTTACATTGAAAAGTTTTTTTCCACATAATTTAGCGTAAGTTTAATAAAAGTTATTTTGTAAAAAGATTTTCACGAAAACCTTTGTTCTTGGATAAATTTAAGCAAAAATAAAATGAATTAATATTAATGAAACGGAAAATATAAATTAAAAGCAAACACCATTGAAATAATTTGCTAAAAAATCATTAAAATTTGATTGATTGCAGTTTTAAGTTAGAATATTACCAAATCCCGATTTTATGCAATGCTAACTAAATAACTGCAATATTTTCAAAATTCATTTTAAAGATAAAAAAAAGTTAAAGCTAATATTAAAAAAAATTACATACATATGTATTTAAATTAGGGTTTTAAATCATCTAATAAAACACTATATCATTAAAAATTCGAAAATTGACTTAAAAAATGCTGATAACTCTATAATTTATGCAATAAAATTTCCAATTATACATACATATTTATTTTAATTGTTTTGATATATATTCAATCTAATAATCTGTTTCTGTTGCAGAAAACTATTACTTTTTAAAAATTAATAGATAAATTTTGTTAAATTAAACACGAAAATCAATAAAAATTGCGTTTGTAAATCCTAATTTTTATATTTTATTCTTCAAATGACAAATTATTGTTATGATAAAGAAATTATAACAGATATACATGTATTTAAATTGAATAGTTATAAGATAACTAAAAAAGTAAATGTTTTATACTACATCATCACAGAATACATTTTTATGATTCGAAAAAAATATTCAACGAGTTATTGTGATGCATCATATAGCTTATAAAGTCTTTACCCAATTACATAGAATTTTTATAGCAAAAAAATACAATAAAATACAAGATGAAAAAAATCTAACACACAAAATCTATTTCCCGAACCTATAAAAAAATTTTATACTGTACATAATGATGAAGCGAAAAAAGATAATAATATAAAGTGTAAAAAATCTTCTTCATTTCATACAAAAATATCCATGTTTTATTGATAATTAATTTATGATATAATATATGATTTTCGGTTCTCAAATTTTAGTATAGCAATAGCCTGTGTAATAGATTATATATTGGCTTGTTTTAGTTTATCCCAAATTAGTATACAATATATTATGTATATGTGAATATTAAAATATATTTAGTCAAATTATATATTAAAATACATTCTACTTACTTAAAAGGTGACCTGGTTGAATAAGCAGGAATAAAAAAAACAACTGAAAAAATAATTAGAAGAGTGTTAGTAAAGTTTATTTATTTTTAAGTGTTGGGGTTACCCCCGCGTTTGCTGTTTTAAACCTTGACATTCCTTTCCATATCTTTTAATGATTTCCACTATAATCTCAGTTTCCTTACTTTTTATAGACTCAAACAAAGGAAATCTATCAGGATAAATTATTATAAGGTAAACACTTTATGCTATGCGCAATATACGTTTAAGGGCTACTTGTTTCTACAGAGATATATGATATTTTGTTTTTATGTAAAAAATAGTCATTAAAATAAAAAAATATTGTAATAATAAATTAACTAGCGTAATACATACAAACAATAAAATAATATTTTTTTGTTTTTCTAACGCATTCACATAAAAACACAGTTTCTAACAGATAAAATATAAATTTTTTATACACTTATAAATTTCTAAGACAATTAAAGCGTTTGATACAAGCATATATAACGCATTAGGGTGTTTTAAGGGTAAAATATAAAAGAAGGTTTTGTTAAATTTCAATTTTTGTTTTTTGGATCAAACTTAATTAAAGTTATGCAGGCAGTTTTATAAATAAAAAAAATTGAACTTTTTGAAAAAAAGCATTGTAAAAAAACATTTTGTTTGTTGAAATCGAATTTAACTACAATTTATTACATTTTATGTAAATTTAACCCCTTGTTCATTTTAAATTAAAAAATCTCAAATTAACACATAGTTTTGATTTTCAATTGAAAAAAGACTCTATATGATATTGGAAAAAAAGATAATTTTCGTACAAAAAAAATTTATAACTTTTTATCGGCTATATTTCTAAAAATTATACATATATTAAAATGTAAAAAACGACAAAAAGCAGAATTATTGTATAATAATTTTTTACTTCTTATGTCTATATACGGTTGAATATTATTTTTATGAATTTATATTAAACTGCTTATTTTTGTATTATTTTAGTCATAAATGTTTTATATATTTAAGATATGCTTATTTTTTATCTTTTTCACCTTATTTTATACTGTAATGTTGTTGATATTTACGTTCCAAATTTTTACAAACTTTAATTTTTTTCAAAATTTTTAATTCTTTTACTTACTGCTTGAATTTAAAAAATAGAGAAATTATATGTATTGTTATTCTAATTATCAATATTTCAATACAAATATGAACCGTTTTTTTTTGTTTTCTTTTAAACAAAGAACTTTTTTTTAAAAAATTAAATCAGAAAATGTTAGAATGTTATAAGTTTCATTATGTATAATGACATTTATTATGTATTATATTGCAGGTATAATCATCGTCTCTATTTTTTCCGTTGGAATTACTTTTTTTAACCACCAATTTTATGTAAAATAAATCACTATCTTTTCTATTTCTTTTTTTATTTAAATGTTTTTTTGTGAATTTTTTTTTGTCTGAAAAATTCACAATTTTTGTAACATTTTTAAAAGGTTTTTATTTGTATACTATATTTTTTATCTTTAAAATGATATGAAAATTATAATCTTATTTAAAAACCAATCATAAGTTTTATATAACGTGCATTTGATTCAAAAAATTTTGAAAAATATAGAAAAATAAAAAAAATAATATTTGAAATGTTATATGCTATATTTTATTATCGTTTAAGGGATAAAAACATTGACGATAAAAAAATACAAAAAAATTTTGGGAACAATAATTATGTTATAGTTAATAGATTCAAAAAATAAAAACTATATGTGTTTCTTGCATTTTTTTTAAAATAAAAAATAAGTAAGTCGATTTTTTTGAATATAAAACATATAAGATCAAAACCTGAAAAAAATTATTTGAAAGTAGATCAAATTTCAATCAAAAGATAAAGTATAGATATAAATTTATCTTTGTAATCAAGAAAAGATTTAAAAGTTGATTTTAAACATGTAGTTATTGGTCACAGAGATATCAAAAAAGGATAAGTCATTTAAAGTAATCAAAGTAAATCGAGTTTTTTAAATATTCAATATTTATGAATCCAAAAACCTAAAAAATCAGCCAGCCTAGTTGGTCATCAATATTGTCATACAGAACTTTTTCGGCAATTTTGTAAAAGCTGAATATTCTTTTCCTTTTTCTATTTATAATATTTTCTTCTTAATTTATAGAAAATGAAAAATAATTACTATAAATCAAAAAAATTAAAGGTATTTTTTCTTTTAGTAACAAAATTTTTTTCTAAATTTTAAACCAAAAAGTACGAAAAACATAAACATATCGCTATATAATATTGACATTTCAGTATCTTTTACTTTTTTTAATTCTAAAATATTTATTTTGAAAATTTTATTTTTTTTCATATATAATTCAACGAATTTCATAAAAAACTTATTTTTAGATTTATGAGTTTTTTTCCAATAAAACTAAAGAAAATTCGAATGTTTTGATTTCGTTTTTTTTATTTTTATAAAGTGCATCAAGCAAAAACAATAAGGCTAAAAATTAATTTGATCATAATACAGGTTGGGACGAGTTGGAGCTTTAGATGAAGACTTGGAAGCTTGATAATTTTTAGAACGCATATTTATTCAAAAATAAGCCTATTTATAAGCACCATATCGATTCGCATCAAATTGCGTGTCAATCTTGCACCAATAAAACCTTTATACTTATCAATTTGATAAGCTTTCTTCGAATCATTGTCAAGCCATTCGATAACGAATGGCAGAAAAATGACCAATCCGGTGTAGCACCGGGAAACACCAGAAGAAAAATGAGCATACACTAAATGCTCACGCGTGTTTCTGTATCCCAACAGATATATTTATATAATTTACACAAAATATATACATAGTTATGATCTATAAATATATATGTAAAATTATGGTATAAATGCCACTTTAAAAAAAAACTAAATACCTATTTAAACGATCAAAAAATTATAAAATTTTTTCCGCGTAAAAAACAAAATCTGAGTACGCAGTATTTCTACGAGTCTTTGTAATAAAAGAATCAATTATTAAATTTTTAGAGCAATTAAATATTTGTTTTCCTCGTTTTTCATATAAGAAAAAATGAAAAGTTTTATAAAGCATGGAAAATGAAGTTATTTTAGAATGAAATCAGGGCAGGTAGATTGATAATTGATCTTTTTTTATAAACGTCGATTGTATACGCTAGGTGTGTTTGTGTTTGATAGCAATAGTTTAGTTTAAAAGAATAAGATGAAAGTTTAGTTTATGTGTAAAAATATTGCATAAACTATTTTAGATGTTGTATTTTTAAAAAATATTGTGATATATATGAAGAAAATTCTATCGAACTCTTAAATATTGTTTTAAAATTGCTTTTAAATGCAATGATGTAATTTTTGTTAGCAATACAGTATACAATAATAATTGAAAAATAAAAATATCTATAGATTTATTTAATTCAACTAAAAAAAATCTATGTTTACTTATTATATAAGAATCAGGCTTATTTTTTAGATTCGTTTAAATCGTGTCATTCGAGCATAAAAAAAACAATTTTGATACAATTAGAATGGTAGACATAATATTATACGTATTTTTTTAAGATGACAACAAAGAAGCTCAACGAAATAATTATTCTGCAACAAAAATATAAGTACTACTTCTTTTAAAAAATAAAATTATAGGCTTTAGTTGAATAGATTACATGAAACCGATAGAAAGCTGAGACTATAGGATTGGAAAAATTTTTTCATCTTCTTAGGATTTTTTCAAAAATTTTTATTAAAAAAAGAAATCATATTATAATACCTTTTCATTATAATTTTTAATGTTAAAAAAGGACACAGAAGAAGCAGATCTTTATAATGATAAAACAAAACTTTCAAAATATAAAATAGTGCAAAAAAAGACAAGACAATAAACATATGTAACAAATCATATAAAAAGGTTTTATTTTTATATGTTTAACATAAAAATTCGAAAAATTAATAATTTTTTTAATAGTGATAAATTGTCACTTTAAACTCACTAACAGGCGATAAGATATTATAACTAGATTATTTACAAAAAAGTTCACTTCAAAAAAAAAGTTAGAAGCATATGTCTTTTCTCACAACGAAAATTCTTCTATCATATAATAACATCTAGTGCAACGAAAAAACCACCAAATTTTTATTAGAGAAACCAACGCGTTGACAAGATATCTAAATCGTAAATAAAATTAGAATTTTAAAAAAATTGTATGTATATAAAGTAAAAAGTAATTCGGAATTTTATATCCTAATAACATGGCTTTTTTCAGTCAAGAAATTATGTGCTATTATTCATTATCAAATCTAAAAAAAGAAACAAAATTAGAAACAAATTTGGTACTTATCAATGTAAAAGCATTAATTATGCACAATTTACGTTTTTTAGATGCCTAGTTCATTTTTTAAAGTCTTAGCAATAAATTTCATTAAATTTAGGATTTTGAATTATTTTTAGCCTTGGCAAGAAATACTTTATTCTCTATAAAGTTCTTTTACACACAGCATATAGCCTTATCAGTACGTAAAAGATGTATAATGACAATCATTTTTCAAAAAAGCATCATATGTGTCTTTAATACATTTATAAATAATAACTTTGTTCGAAATTAATTTTAATAAAGAATTTTGTGCAAAAAACGAATAAGCAGATTGTAATCCCCTTTTCTTTACCTTATAAATGAAAAGTCAGATACAGGATTTGTTTAAACAAAATTTTAAGATAATCGAACTGTAATAAGTTGATTTAATATTTCAATATTTGAAATATCGATCATTTTTTATGGAATATACAAGTTTACACGAAATTAAAATCGTTAAAATTGATGTTTTTAAAGTTCTCTAACTAATAAATATTTAGTATTGGATTATTTTTTACAAACTAATTTTACTTATAATAGTGTTATATGTTATTTTTATCTGTAAAAAAGCTAATAAATAGTGTTTTTATATTGATAATTTTTGATAACAAAGCGATTGCTCGCTAATATAACAATAAAGATGAAAAATTTATAAAAGAACAAAACAAAACGAGTTTATATGTCGTTGAATGATATTTTTTTATTGTAAATCTGGCGAGCCAATACTCAAAATGATTCGCTCTGACAGGAATTCTTGCATAGGCTACTCCGAGTCGACTGTTGTCACCATGTTGGGTAGCCTCCATGCGGCGAACGTGGCCTCATCCACTACAAACCAATTTTTCTGAGAAGCACGGAAAATGAATTTTTAAGTTTATGAATCGTCATGTAACTCCTCTCAGACAGAGTTTTACGCACCGGACGGTGTTTCTGTTACTTGAAAAAATTTAGTAGCACTCGCACAAAAGAGCTTTCCTAATACACGTAAAACGCAGTAAATCTTATAGTAATGTAAGGTAATCAAAACATGATCGCTTATGATAGAGGTTAACCCCAAAAAATTGTTATACAGATGCTTGTAGTTTCTATTGAGTAAAAGTTATGTGCGTAAAATAGAAAAATTTCCCCTAGAAACGGGAACTACCTTGTGTAAAGTGGATGACAATATCTAGAGTTTATTAGTAGCGAAAAATCAGGTATACTGATCTGAAGTTCTTGTTTTCTATTGAAAAGAATATTTTACAATAAATTTAGTTATAAATTTTGTTAATCTGGGGATTTCCGATGGATCACTAGGTCACTTCATGCAATACACAAAATTTTCACAATTTATCGTTATTTCTATACGATGATCAAAGAAATTGTTTACACTACAATTTGAACACAAAAATGCTGAATAAGATTTTAGTTGTTGTAAAAAAATATTTTAGAAATCTAGAAAAACACTTTAAAAAAGAAAAAATTATCATAGATAAAATCTTGCACCCTTTAATACATTTTTTTTAAACCTTAATCCTAACAGTTTTCATTTATTTTTGGTAATAACTCTAAATTTACAGTTTTTTTATATAGGAAAAAGCATTTTGGTAGACAAACTATGTTTTAAAAAATCCATAAACCATAATAATTAGTATTTTTTATATTGAAATTACTATTTATTTTGAAAGAATGTGTTATTCAAATTTTTCAGATTTTAGTCAGAGCATACTCTTAAAAGTATTTTTTTGTTTTTTCTATTTATTGGTATGTTACTTATAATCCAATTATTTGTTTTTGGTATTTAAAACTATAATTTATTTTGTTTTTTTAAAACAAGTTGATTTCATTTATATATGTAATTGATGCTTTTAAGTGTTGTAAAAACTAGAATGTTATTGATTTTGTAAATTTGTGATTAATTTTATTGAACATATGCATTAGATGCATTGGTAAGATTCTGTTCAATTATTAGTAGAAAAGAATGTGATAGGTTTTGAAAATTGAATTTGCCAAAAAATGTACTATGTTACAAGAAATGTCTATCAATAAAGATTGATATAAAATTTTGATCATCTCTGTTGGATTGAAGTTGTTAGTATAATAAAAATTTTATTGGTATTTATTATCGATTATATTTATCTATCAATAAATATGATTTTATGACAATTATTATAATGATATGGTTTTTTGCTATCAAACTAAATTTGATTGATGATGGGTGAAGAGTGTTATTGGTAAGAGTCTGACGACTTTATCAATGATAAAGTAGTTTATTGGTGCAATTATAGGGATTTTGTCTATAAATAGACAATGGAATAAATAAACATGCCTTGTAGAAAAAACAATTATATTTTTAATTTTGATCAGACACAATTATCCAACAATCTCAATGTTCCAATTCAGATGAAACACTAAAAACTCTCTTTTTGCTTTTCAATTTTTTTGAATTTTTATATGTGAGTAAGAAAATTTAAATGGTATAAAATAGCAAAAAATTTCATATTCAATGCAAAGACAATGAATAGAAATATTGTCTTGTAGTAGTTAGTAGTAATGAATTTTTTCTTATAAAATTTTGTAAAACCTAAACAAACATATAACTCTATTAATTTAGCAAGAAACGAATTTATCAAGATACAAAAATACAAAAAACAAAATGTTGATATAAATATGAAATGAGTTGTCTCGACACAAAAAATTGTGGCAAATAATTGTTTTTTTTACTATTCTTAAGCTGTAATTTCAATTACAGCGACGTTAATCTTATTTAAAAAACAACACGTATCGCTTCGTATGCACGAATAGAACCATTATTATGGTTACTAGAATAGACTTTTACGACTTTTAGCAAATATTTTAAAACAAAATTAATTTCATAAACAGGTAACTAAATGTTCGCACTAAATAAAGAAGTGCTAAAAAGGTATAACTAATCATTGATGTGAAGTTAGATTTTCAAACTACTTCCCTAAATTATATTTTAGAAATAAAATTATTTTATACATATCACAAAAAAATATTTTGATGCTGAGGCATTAACTAATATAGAAGAATGTACCAATTTGTGTAAAGGGAATATAGCAGTGTTATAAACCTGAATCAGCGTATTTTTAAATCGAATTTCATATATATTTAACTAAATTTCGCAGTACAATAAAAATTTATAGATAAGAATTTTATACAGATTTTGTATAGTTAATCTCGAAACTAAGTTAATTCAAAAAATTTAAATACAATAAAATTGTTGGTTTTGGATTAAAGTTATTTAGATAATAAAAAATTTATTGGTATTTATTATCGATAATATTGTTATCTATCAATAAATATGATAACTATGAAAATTATTATAATGATGTGGTTTTTTATTATCAAACTAAATTTGATTGATGATACGTGAAGAATGTTATTGGTTATAGTCCGATGACTTTATCAATATTAAAGTAGTTTATTGGTGCAATTATAAGGATTTTGTCTATAAATAGACAATAGAATAAATAAATGTGCCTTTTAGAAAAAACAATTATATTTTAGATTTTGATCAGACACAATTATCCAACCTTTGGCAAAAAAGAGGAAAAAAAACAATATCAAAAATTTACTAAGTTTTTTAAATCAATATAGTATGAAATTATATTTTCTCAAATTATAGATCTGCCATATATAGTTTTATGTAATTATTGCGATTTTTTTTAAAAATGGCGTAAAAATAATATTTTGCGAATTGTTAGAAAAAAAAATATTTGCAATTATTTTATGTTTCTCGTATGTTGTAAATACATATGGTATACAAGAAAAACAAAAAAAAACGAGTAAATTGTAATTGAAATTGATATGAAATATAGCTTAGATAAACAGGCATCTTAAAACTTTAGTAAATTAAAATAATAATTTTTCAATGTCATATAAGAAAAATGTTTTCATCAACATAATTTATTCTAAAATGATTTCTTGTTTTTTTTTAATAGGCATAAATATTTAGATCCAAGCTAATCTATTTCTGTATTTTTATAGTCTAAACTTGTAAAATGCAATTTTATATAGTTTTTAAGCTGCATAAGTTATTGTTATAATTTACTATCCACATTTATAGGAGTTTAGTTAATTACAGAAAAATTTTTTACAATACTCATAATAAATTTAGATATTTGAATGTTGATTAGAAATTAATTTACATATTATCTGATCGATAAGCATGATTCGGTTTTGTTTTTAAATTTTAATATACAACTTGCCATATTGTTGTCTATATAATCAATTTTTTATATTTAAGTATATAAATAATGTAATTCTAATTAGAAATTACATGTAAAAAACAATTCAAACACAAAAGAATGAAGTTTCTATTTATCAAATTTGAATTTTTATTTAGCGGTTATGCTAAAGCAAAATATGATTTGAAATTAAATAGTTACTAAAAAAGATGTCTGTTCGATATTGCATATAAAAATGTTTGATGTGTATTTTTGATTCTTTTGAAACTAAAACTATGTTGCGTTTTGTTTTTTGATTTAAAAAATTGATAATAGGGTTAGAATTGCGATAAAAACGCTTTCAATGATAAATACCAAAATGACAGGTAATTAAAAAAGTAGTATTTTGTAATTTATGAATTATATAAAAGCATATCTTTATATATGATTAAAACCTGAATTATAAACTTTTAAAGTCACTTCAATACTATGTTTATTTACCAAATCGAATCGAGCACATAAAAAATGTAAAATAAGGACTATATTATATTAATAGTTGATCAAATATAAATAAACATCATCAAAATATTATAAATTTAAACGAAAAAAACAAAAAAATAACATGAAGAACATACCGAAATATCCAATTTAGTAATATTTTTATTATGTGACACATTTATGAATATTCGAAAATATCATCGATTTTTTTTGACACAAAAGCTATGAACTTATCTAAATTTATAAAATAGAGAAATATGCTGAAACAAGCAATTTTTTAATATTGCATATCATAATGAACTATATTCTAATTACCAACACTAAGCGAACAAATGAAACAATCCTATTAACACAAGCAACAAGGATGATCCTTAATATATAATTGATGTTTGTAGATAACACGCTAAACCTTTACAAATATTTGCGAGTAAGAACATACAAAAAAACAAAAATATCATAAATATATTAATTCGTTTGCAACAGATGCTTTTTTTTCGGATGAAAACACCTTAAGAACCTTATAAAAAATATTTTCTAAGTTTTCTTGTCCATAACTTTCTTAATCGAGAAATTGTTCATGAAGAGTAGTCAACAAAAGTTTTACAACTTTAGTAAAACAAAAAAACTTTTAAGTTATGAAATATTATGTTCAGTTAATTTTGTACATCGAAATAATTGTAAAATTCGATATTATCAATATTATTTATAAGGGTTGATTAACATATCAAAAATTTCATTTCTATTTCTTTAAGTAGTACCAGTTAATTTTTATATATTGTGGTAAGCCATAGATGGTTTAGGATACTGAATGTAGTAAGTAAAAGGAGACATATTTCTCACAAATGAACAAGTTTCTGATCTTCTAAAGATTGCGATTGTCTTGGTACAGTTTATTGTTGTACTTGAAAGTGTTTAGGTTCCATATTCCTTTTGGTTTGGGGCTATTTATAGTTTTTAAGGAATCAAGCAAGCTGATTAGAGGATTAATCTTTTTTGTCTTTGCCTTTGTTTCGAAAACAGCTTTTCCCTTAGATGATTGGATCCGTAAAAAATGCCGTAATATACATTATTTTTGGAAAATGCTCCACTTTCGTATTGATAAGAAATGCTTGCTTAATTTATGTTTTATTAATAAATGTTGAATTTTTTTTCTAATTTTACAATATATAATTGGAATTAGAGTTATAAGAACTTGATTGTTTGTATTTATTTGTCTATAATAAAAACAAGCAGTGATAAAATTTTTTTTACATCAAATTGTCACTAAAACAACAACATTAAAGTAAGTAATCAGATCTCAAACAAAATGTATTTTATACTTATATTTTCAAAATGTTTTTATTTAAAAATTTCTTTACAAAAAAAGCAAATTCGGGATAAAACTTATAAAATATGGGCACAAAACTAGGTAGCAAGTAAAGAATGTCCATTTATATTCATTTTTCCATAATAAAGGAATGTTTTTCATAAATATTTTTTTCTTGTTGTTTAAATGCTGTTTTTTGATAGTTCATTTTTATAGTATTGTGGTAATGCCGCTGTGTATTTGTTAAAAAAGTGTCTATACCAAAAAAATAGAAATATTCAAGCACACAAAAAACAGAAAAAACCATAATTTTTCTAGATAATTATATCTCCACAGAACCTTTTGCACGCGCAAACTATATAAATTGTTCTGAAAATGTTGCGATGTCAAATTCTGCAACCCAACAGTTTAGGAAAACATAAAAGCTAAAATAAAGGTTAATATTTCGTTTTGTTTCTGAAAATAATAACCATATTTGAATAAAAGTAAAATAAACTCTTTACAGAATATTACTTTATACCTTTCATGTTTTAATTTATTTCATATTAATGCCTAACTTAAATTAAATAACAGTCACTTTTGAATTTTTTAAAATTTAGTTAATAGCCCTTAACAATGGCAGAACAAAATTCTAACAAACGCGTTTTTCTTGACATCGCAGCCGACGGCGAAGATTTGGGCAGAATAGTGATTGAGCTTCGGTTTGACGTGTGCCCGCGAACCTGTCAGAACTTTTATGATTTGTGCTGTGCCAAAACTGGCGACATGTACAAAGGATCGCCATTCCACCGCGTGATTCCCGAGTTTATGATGCAAGGCGGTGATTTTACGAGAAGAAACGGAACAGGCGGCAGAAGTATTTATGGCGAGAAATTTAACGATGAGAATTTTGTGCTGCGCCATAACAAACCCTACGTACTTTCTATGGCCAATGCAGGGCCAAACACCAATGGATCACAGTTTTTTATTACTTTCAACGAGTGCTCATGGCTAGACGGTAAACATGTTGTTTTCGGATCTGTTGTTGAGGGAACTGATGTTTGCAAAAAAGTTGAGTCGTTGGGATCAAATTCTGGGCGAACTATTAAGAATATAATAATAAAAGATTGTGGCTGTTTGTGATTAACTATTAAAAATTGCTTAAAGAAGAAAATTTACAGATTTTTATATTTTTAATATTACTTTTTTTTGTTTTTTACTTTTCGTTATCCCTCAATTTTTCTAGTTAATTGCTACGAATTTTTCTAGTTTTTCCAAAATTGGTTTCAAACCACTTACAGGTGAAATTTTACTTTTTTGAAAATTTACCATATAATCATATTAGTACAAGTATCCTTTATTTTTTAAAAGTGCGATTCAACACGAAGTACTTTTTATATTATATAATTTTAAAAAGTATACATCAAATTAGTTCATTGACAAAATATGCTTTCGACAGCTTAGTCATCGAAGAAGTGTAAATTAACGATAAGCACTTATGTCTAATCTGTTTCATTACCAAAATTGAAAAAAATCTTTCAGCAAAAGTTTTAATTTGAAAAAAGTAAATCCAAGATCAAGCAAACAAGAAATTTCCAGAAGTTCTTATTTTAAAGCGTTTGAAAGATCATAGGATATGTTTTTTTTTAATCGGGAAAAAATTTAAATTTTTGGAAAATTAAAGAACAATGGTGTGGATAATAACTGTAAGTAGATATACTTGATGGGTATTGGGTAAGAATGATTGTTTTGATGTTTGATAAATCTCAAAGTTTTGAATCAAAAAGAGATTTGTTGAGTAAAAAAAAACAATTTGATATATTATTTTTCGAAAGACAGGTTTTGAATGTTATATTTAAAGATGAAAGTTACGAGGGCAAATTTGTTTATAGGTTTTGTTGAGATTGTTTGGAAGTGAGCCGAGTAAATATGAAAAATATAAATAAAGGTAGAATATTTACGTTTATTGTATAGGTAAAACTGTTTTGAATAGGTTATCTAGTTTTTTTATTAATCATGTAATTATTAAAAACAATTCCTTCTCTTCTTTCTTTTCTTCTTTTTTATTATCTGGGGTTTCGAAAATCATGTTTAAGTCCACAAGTATTACATTGAATCTCTTTGTTTGATGATTGTTGATATTCGAAGACATTATGAAGAATTAAAACAATATTTTTTGTAAGGGTAAATATTTATTTAAATAAATTTATCCTATTATTTTTTCTAAGAAAGATTTAAATACATTTCAATATTTCGAAATACAAACTAATCATGAAATAATTGTTTTTGGGTTTATAATATTATTATAATTTCAAAAAAGTACAAATGTAGACAAATTTATCATACTGATGATTAATTACGCTTATAACGTATTTTTCCTAGTTATTAGAATAAGTTTTGGACGTTTTGGACGCTCGGCGTCAACAATGATGACTTAAATCTTCTACAGGTTGAACGCTTAATTGGAAAAATTATATGTCAATCATTTTGATTGGTAGTTGAGTATAAAAGCGGAATGAGGTCCGATCGATAGTGAAAAGAAAATAGAAAAACAAAAAAAATTCCAGAAAACCATGTTTGCCAACTGTTAGCTATAAATAGCATACAAATCATTCAAAATTGACCGGTGTCAAAAATTCTAATAATTTAATGGATCCAATTTATCGAAAAATAAATTCTAATTATTCGTTTGGTATGTCATTTTCAATAAAAATATTGTAATATTCAATTATCAAAGTAAAAGTTTCGATTGATTGGAAACGCACTTTACTTGTCAATCTTTTCGAATGACAGTTGCCTATTTGAGGTCGGGTTATGGGAAATCGATTATTGACAATAAGGAATAAAATCTAATAAATTGACCGGAGCTCCGCCTTCCAACACTATTAATACCAGAAAATTTTTATAGAATATTTGGATTTTATAAACTATAAATACAATAAAAAAGAATATTTAGGAATTTTAAAAAACAAAACGATATCAAATACAATTACAAAAAAATTGAACAGATTATAAAGTATATTATGGTGAAAATATTTTTTTAGTACCAATTTCTATATTCATACATGATTAAATATTTAGAAATAACTGGAGCAGAAGTTTATCAAAATGATAGATCATAGATAAAAAATCAAATAAAATTCGAGGCAGAGCTTTTATATAAAAAAATTGTTATTATGATAATTTTAAAAACATTGTGCGTTAATGTAATGCGACAGAAGGAAAGAGCTATAAAAATTATTTTATAATTGAGTAGTGAAACCGCTAACCGTTAAAAAAAAATATTGAAAATATTTTTTAAAGCTGAATATTTGCGAAAATTTTATGATCTGTTTAGAAATCACTTTGTTTAAATTAACGAGTCGCTTGCTATCTTTTCTGTTATATTAAAAGCCAATTTCTATATATTTCAGCTAATATTTCAGACACTGATTACACTATAACCTTTTTTTGTGTTTCAAAAGCATCTTCAGGAACTAAAAAAAACAAATACAGTAAAAATAAAAATTAACTTGTTTATAGTACCTATTTGGCTCTACACCTTACAACGTTAATTTTGAATTAAAAAAAATGTGTTATAATGTTTGAAAATGCGAAAAAGAATGCATAAGTTAAAATCAGATAATATGAATTAGATTTTGTAATCAAATACTCAATTACGAAAACATAAATTTAAACTTATGAATTATAAAAAGTGTCATTATAAACATATTTAATCAAAATTTTTATACCAAGATATGGTTTTCTTATATTTCTTGCAGGAAAAATTATGTTAAAATTAAAATTTTATATCAAATCGCGACAAAGAAATTTTGTTCAGGTAAAAATGCAAATATTCAGATTATAAATGATTTAAACCAAGCGGATTTGTCTGTAAGGCTTAAAAAATATCTAATGTACAAAAAAGGTTTTTTTTAAGACACTTTGAATGTCTTCCTACATAAATAATTCAGAACAATAAGAATTGCAAACAGAAAAAAATAGCAAGGAATAAAAAAAAATAAAGACCAGCAAATTTTAAACAGAAGACACGAAAGAAATAAAAAAAGTATATCAAAATATTACGTTTTTATAATTTTTAATTACTTCAAAATTACTTTTCTTAGTGATCACTGTGATACAACATACCACAACTATTTAAGTTTAAATATTAAAGAATTATGTTTTAAATGATTCTTATTAGTATTTTTAAAGTATTTTAAATCTATAAGTATTAAGAATGAATTTCGTTAAGAATTTGATAAAATTAGAAAGATCAATAAATAAATAAAATATATTTCAAATTAGAAACATTTGTGATTTTTTAAAGATAATAAAAATCATAAAAAGTTATTAAAAACAAAAAGGGAAAAGAAAAGGTGTTTTGATATATAAAAATAGTATTAGTACGAATAATAAAAATAGTAGTTACAGTATTTATGTTTATGCTGATAAAATACCATTTGACCAACATAATAATAAATTTAACAAGTGTAAGAATTCAATTGTTTTAGATTTTTATTTAAAAACATATAAACTTTTTTCCTTACAGAACAATCACGTCAACAAATTAAACTAACTTTACCAAGAACAATAAAATAGTTGACAACTTAGTATAAAAATTCGATATGTCATAGTTTTTAATATAGAAGAAAATTTTGATTTACCTTAATCGAAATCGAAAATTAACTAAAAAAATAAAGTTTTTAAAATGGATTTAAAACATTTCTATTACGTTTTACCTTTTATTTGAAAATGTAATTTTTATCTAAAGTTCTTTGAATTTAGTTTAAATAGATATGAAGCCGAAATTCGTGATTGGTTATTTCTATTGATAACTTCGGATACTATTTACGAACAATATATTACTTTGTATTGTACATTCAAAATACAAATCTCAAATATATAAATAAAAAAATATAATAACACACTTAATCTTTTTATTCTATCTTTACCATTTAAACATGCGATTTTACACAACAAAACACAAAACTGAAACCAATATTAATTAAGTGTTGCTATAAAATTTATTAGAATGATTTAGTTATATTCAAGCATAAAAAATCAAATTGCATATGTTTACACTTGAAATTTAGCATTTACATTTTTTCGTCTAATTTTATTTGAAATAAATAAAAGTCAAACAATTTTTAAATCAAATATGCATTTTCAGGTATTTGACTTTTCTTATATAAATATTATACTGTTTATAAAAGTTTATAAAACCTTTTGGGATGTAAAAAAATATGTTTATATAAGGTTTGAGCTAAGTTTTACACCCTTTTTTTGTTTTTTTATTAAATATAGACAAAAGGCCTATCTTCTTTGAGATAAAAAATTTAAAATCAAAACATTGAGATTTTTTTTATAAAATCTGCACTTTTTGCATATTATAACACATCTATCATAAAAAAAAAAGATTTCGTGAAATCTTTAATGATATTTATGAATAAAATTTAATTATTTAAAACAAAAATAAATTTCTAAAAGATTTAAAATATCACAAACGAGAAAATAGCCTGTAAAACATATAAATTCAAAAAAAATAAATTGAAATGTTGAAAATAGCCCACATTATTAGTGGCAGGTAGCGCTGTAATCAGTTTATTGTTTCCGAATTATTTATATAAGGCTTTAAATGAAAATCTCTAGTAACACTTAAGTATTAAATAAAAAATTATAAAGTTACATTAAAGGCAAATATAACACCACATGAATATTGCTTCACTTACCCAAAAGCAGGTGTGAGTTTCGTAGGAAATCGGAATAAAAGGAAAGAGAAAAATTTACTTTAACGGTATAAGTTAGTTTTTTTTGTGGCCTCTCTGGGTGCACAGAGAATTAGTCGTTCTCGTTCTCTCACATAATCTTCTTTATTTGACAATATTTTCTTAGGGAAAAAGGCGTAATCTTTAACTAGCTCTAAGAGAGGTAAATAAAGGCGGTAAAACCCACTGTTCTATCAATTACTTTATATAAGTAGTTTACTACATATATACAAGAAATAAATTCCAAAATTCAAAATTTACACTAAATTAAGATGAACTTTCTAACAAAAATGCTATTTAATAAATACTCATGCGAAGAAAAGCGCGGGGCTTATATTTTCTACTATTGATTTTTTTTTGATGTAAATATGTTATATAAATAGAATCGTAAAGCGGTCTATTTTTTTTATTCGTAAGATATTTTAAGAAATATGCATTTTTTTATCGAAATTTTTCATGATATCTATATAATTTTTTTAAGGAATATTACAATTGGTTACCGAGGAGACCTTAAAGTCTGCTAAACTAGCAGTAACCAGAAAATTGTTAATTATTTTTAAAAAATGCAAAATATGCTATACTTCATTTTGTAAAAGTATATAAGGTTTTTTTGTTTTTGCTTGCTAACAATCTTATATATCAAAAAAATTTATAAAATTAATACCAATCTTTTAATGATATTTAAATTTATGAATCACTATAGCTGGTTAACTTGTTTCGAAATAAATTTAAAATCAATAGTTTATAAATAGCAAAAACATTAAATCCAAATTTTTGACAAACAACCGCAATAATGAGAACGTTAAAATCAAAAACAGCTATATTATTAATGCCTTAATCTCATTATAAAAAGAATTAATGTAAAAAAAGTATATTTATGGTCTTTGCAAGAAATAAAACAAGATTTAGTTTTAATTAATAAGAAAAAAAAATTAAAAAGTAAGGTTGCATACTATCATTTTTGATATCTATTCTTGTTATAATTTGAATAAAAAAAATCTTATTTTATTAAATAATATAAATTATTACGCAGCTAGTTTTTGAAAAAATACATAAATTATTATTGATGTTATTTTTTGCAATCAAAAGAATAGTAGGATCCTACTTTATGCAATAAAGTATACATTAAATAATTCACAAATTAAATTCTATTTTCTTCAATAAATATGATTATCATTTTACTAATATATTTATTTAAAATTTTAAGCAAACCCTTAACGTTTGTGTCTGCCTAAATAGCAGAAAAATTTACTCATTTCTTATATATATTAATTTTAAAAAATTTGAAATTTACCTTTTATATGAACAAAAACACACAATTTTTTATTATCTACAAAATTTTCTGTTAGTAAATGAATCGTGCCCACGAAAGTCACCAATCGAGATACATTAATATTGATTTGGATCACAAAGCACCAAAGAAAACACCTCAAAAAGATTTTCGGGATGTGTTTATATACTGTCAAGTTTTATTTCTCTCTAAATATTTAAAAATAACTAGAATTAAACGAAATTACTTTTTTTATTCGTAATCATATTTGTTAAAGAATACTTATGAGCTATATTATTTTTCAATGGATCAAATCTGTAAAATTGTAAATTGAAAACTTTGTAAATCATTATTGTTGGCCTGTAATAAACATGCCTGTCAAATAAGTCATTGTGTTTCATGCACTATTTTGACCAGGTAAATTATGAAACAGATGGTTTCTTATCTATCTAAGTTGATAATACTTTTTCGACTTTTTAAGGTTTGAAAGTCAAGTTTGGTACAATGTTTTAGATTATGAACAAAATTGTTTTATGTAAGCTATCTAAAGCTTGAGTAATAAATAAATTTTCCATTTAAGAAATCATCTAATCGTTCTAACAAGTTTTCCGATCGTGAAGCAACTCATCCCAACCATTATGACACATCATAATTTTTTTTTATAGATCAAATAAAAATATTTTGAAAAGATTTTAAAATATGCGGATGGAAAATCAAAAATTCAATAAAGAATCATATAAAATCTATTACTTTACAAATTAAATTTGTATCAAGAGCATAAAAACATACTATTAAACGATTTAAATGTTTTTTTTTGCTTTGTATTTTCGTAGAATTATAATGAAATAAAAATATATGATAAAGTTTTCTTATAAAGAATATACATTTTGGGCCCAATAACTCATTGTAAATATATATGCCTAAATATGTCTATTACCTTGATTGAGAAAAAATTGGCAAATAACATTATCTATAAAGAACAAAGGGTCTACTATTATCTATAATCTAAAAACATTTCTTATATAAATTTTTTTACATAAAAAGCGTAAAAATCCAGATTTACATTTATTTTTTTTTACCTGGAGTTATTTTTTATGTTTCTGAACAAGGATATTTTTATAAATGGATTATATCATATACAGGAAAGACCTAGAAAAGTTTTTTTTTTTGAATATAGGTACAAAAAATTTGCTTTTATAGAGATTTAAGAAATAAGAAATATTTTTAATCCGCATATA
This sequence comes from Edhazardia aedis USNM 41457, assembly GCA_000230595.3. Taxonomy (NCBI): domain Eukaryota; kingdom Fungi; phylum Microsporidia; family Culicosporidae; genus Edhazardia; species Edhazardia aedis. The sequence continues at coordinate 1,031,480 of AFBI03000004.1, forward strand.
AGTTCGGGAAACCGATTTTTAATATGATAATACCGACATATTTCTTTTTTTAAAAAAACTTAAAAAAATCAAATTAGTTGTATATTTGGATCGCAATAAATATAAAGTTTGATCTTATTGGGTATTTCAATAAAATTATTCTATTTGTGCGAATAGCTTGATGTTTTTGGTATTTTATAACAGTGAGATTATTGGATTAAAGTTTTATCTATTGATATTGATAGTTTTGACGTTGTGATCGAATTGATATGATTTGTTCGATTTTATCACTAATAGCTCATGCATAGTCAGTTAAATAAGTATATCGAGTTTCAAATCATGTCTTCATTTTTAAACAACAAAAATAACTGCGAATAGTCTGGTCGACCAAGAGGTCGTCCCAGATCATCCAACCAATTAATAAGAAAAAAATCATTTTTGTTAGGAACAAAATTTTACATAAAGGCTTTCGTATTGTCCCAGTTGAATAATATACACTTTAATATTTTTTCTTTTATACTATTGTTAATAAATAGATGTACTGTAACTTAAAGTTACGGGCTATTTAATATAGTTTTGTTCCGCACTTGTTATATTGTACAAATAATGATACATTTATACGTATACAGTTTTCTGATATGCGTTTAAGCTACAATTTAATTATAAAACACATTATATGTGTTATTTTATATTACAAAATAAATTTGTGTAAGCTAAAAATGTGTTTTGAAAATAATAACTTGCCTAGCAAAAAATATTACGATCTCAAAAATCTCAAAATTGGGCACAAGCACATCTCAGGCCATAAATAACTGCAGAGTGCGATTTTCTACTATGTTTTTATCATCAAAAATTTCTTGTTCGTCCGAATTAAATTTACTACGAGTGAATTGCATAAATTTCAAAAATTTTTATGTCGTAAACATGTTCTAAGTTATAAGTTACAAGTTTATTGCATTTAATTAGCTCCTTACTTACTAAAATTTTATTATTTTGTGTTTACAGGCTAAAAAAAGTCTTAGTTTTATTCGATATCATAAAATTTATATAGATATACATTTACTGCAATTTTATTATTATATTCTAAAGATTATTTTTTGTTGCATTTTTAGAGTTTTATTGGTTGGAAATTCTCTGTCGTCTCTTATTCTGCATTTCTTCTTTTCACAAACCAAATAATACTTTATTATACATACTCGTCCTAGAATTAAAGATGAAAATAAATTTATAATTACATTTTTGTCAAAAAAAAGCTCAATCTTTACTTTTTTGGTTTAGTAAAAAAAACACACAACAACAATTTCGTGAAAAAAATTCATTTATATATGTAATAAATATATAAACAGGATGAGGCAATAAGATTTTTTTTTCTTATATTTGATTTTATAAAAATATTAAAATTTAATTCTATATTAAAAGTCTATGCCTGTTTAAAATTTTTTTAATTGTATCTAATAATTTTTTTAGATAATTTAAATCTAAAAAATGTGTCAACCATATTATATGTTAATATAATGCATTCAATAGAATAAGATTGATATAACACTTTTAATCTTTTCGTTATACGATACTTCAAACTTTATTTTATTTAAATGCTTTAAAAAATTGGTTTTATATTTTTGTTTTCTATTTTTAAAAGAAAATTAAACTTTGCATTGCGAAATTCTCATAGAGAATCTATAGTGTATTTAAATTATTTAAACAAATATTATTAAACTATTATTCGTTTGAATCACAGATGATGTAATATTTAATAGTTTTTTTACTCCAAAAATAGCTTTTTTTAAGTTATCTAATGTAGCTTAGATTTTTTTATTATTTGAATGGAAACTTTGTCTCAATATAATATTTTTTACAATGTTTTCTTTCAGTAAGTGTTTTTTAAAAAATCGTGCAATTTTTAAATTCTTATGTTAACCTTAAAAAAGTGGGACAATGTTGCACTACGAAAAAGATTTATTTTACAATTCAACCTGTACCTTAGTGCTAAGAAAAAAATTTAAGTGTTTTTAGTTATTTTAATTATCTTATTGCTTAGGGTTATATGAAACACCTATTTTTTGACATAAAAACTAAACTGATAAAAAAAATCGAAAAAGTCTTGTAAGTACACCAAAAGATGTTTCTCTTTAATCCTTATAAGTCAAATTCTATACATCAACAAAATCCTCAAAAAATTATGATAAAACATATTTTATAGTAAGTTTGTCTCAAATAATGGCGATCGTACAAAAACGAGGCTAGAAAATTTACCTCTCGGCTATTTACCAAAAAGATCTTTATTTTATCTATAACAGACCAAATACATCGTAAGACTTAATACAGATTAAAAAGCAGCTTTTTAGTTTTTTTACTTTATGATTTTCATATAATATCCTTCTGTGTGTTTTTATACATTTAAATTTTTTAGTAGATTAAATATATAAAGTTATAATTCAAGATTCAATTTTATTATTAAAAAATTCATTATAATAGTAAAAAATGATCCAAAAAATATAATAAGACTCGAAATAAACAAAAATAGTGCATTATGTCGATAATAAATTGCAGATTTCAAAATAATATACATTATAAAATTAGTAAATACTGTTTATAGCATTCAAATACTTCTAGCATATAATTTAACTGCAAAATAGTTTCAACTGTTCTTAATTTGTTTAATTCTTATAGAAATAGTGCACAATAGAAAAAGGCAATGGTAAAATTAGTCGAAATACAACAAAAAATTATTCATTTACAATAATAAGATATAAAAAAGCTAACTCTACAAAACAAATATTTAAGCGCAATAAAGTATTTTTTAATCCTTAAATAAAAATAACTTCTATAAAAACCTAATTACACGTAATCAATCATTAAAATTATTCGTATTTTTAAAAATGTCAAATAACAGAATATTTCTAGTCTTTATTATGGCATAAATATTGATAGATTGTGACCAACACAATTTTTATCGCTTTTCAATGTTCATATAATTTAATTATTTTTTTAGAAATAAAAAAATTATTTAACGATTTTTTCCTGCATTCAAGTGCAAATATTTCAGAAAAAAATTTTCGCAATCTTTTAGTTTTCTACATTTTTAATGAGAAACTACAATTGATTATCATACATAAATAAATTAATTTAGTTTGTAAGATAAAGTGTTTACATTAAATATTTTTGCCTTTTTTCAGTATAAAAACATTTTTTATATTTTATGATTATTTTAATCATATAAATTTTCATATAAAAAACATGTAACATGTTTTTATTTCTTTTCATGGATTTTTCATCTAAAATTTTATGAATTTTATGTGCTTTAACTATCAAGAACCAGCATAAGAAAATTAAAATAGTTTGCTCATTTTCAAGCACAATTTTTATTCATAGGGTTATATAATGATTTTCGGCAAGTTGTTTTGCCCTATTTCTTACTGTTCATGGAATATGAAAGATTTAAAGACGTTTATCAAACTTGCTAATCTTTTTTTTTAAAAGCGATTATTGCTTTTCAATCATCGATCGTAACAAAATACTTTATTAAAGAATCAATATCAAGATCTTATCTGATTAAATATTTTTGTTTTTGAAAAAAACATATTTGATAAACCTCGATCACGCATCAATAAACGATTTTAAAATGTTGATCTAATTTGTGTAAAATTACTAATCTTTCAAACTAGCTAGTATTTCTCAAGCAAGGACATTAAAATCGTTTCACAGCTTTAAATTAATGTTTTGAAATATACTATTAAAAAACAAGAACACCATTCTGTAATCATATAAACGAAATAATAAGTTTTCGCATATTTTCACAGAAAAAATGTATCTCTCGAGTCAAAATAGAAAATTTCTGCAGACAGTTTTACCAAAAATCTTCTAATGTTGATTTTGTTAGTTTTTATGTTTTTTGATGTAAATTATTTGTTCTCTAAGTCTTTAACAAAAGGCTTATTGCACGACTGATCTAATCAGACAATCATGAACAATTGAAACGCTAAATTGTGTTAAAATCAAAAAGACGTTGAAAATGTAAAGTAAACATTTGATTACGCAATATATGGATTCTTTAATCCTTAAATACAACATAATATATAGTAGTATAATGCAAATTTTACGTCATTTAGCAAATAATTAGAAATTTGTAATTCACAAAAAAAACTAATCAAAGCTTCTGGTATATGTCATTCTATATGAATAAGAAACTTGTTAATTAGCTCGTTTATATTGTAATGCTAAAAGCGAAAAAAGAATTTATCAATTAAACTATATTGCCTATGAAAAAAAGATTATAATAAAAATTTCCATAATCTTATATCACTATATATCAAGAAAAAATTGTTACTGAATGAAAAATGATACTGCTCATGTTATTTCTTTTATTTGATTCAAATCTTTTTAAATAATGATATACAAACATCAGTTATAAAATATTATCTATTTAGATACCAAAACATTTTCTACAACCGTAACCATTTAAATTTTATTTGCTTACTAATACATAGAAATGAATTTAGTTGTATGTGCAAAAATATTTAAAAATAGACAATAATTTTTCATTAAAAAAATAAAGAACAATGTTTTATTTAAAACTTTTAATTCATTAAGTATTTTTAAGATGTTTTTTATTTTCATCGTAGTAAAAAATATACTATTGTGATTCAATTGTTGTACCAAAAGTCACGATATTGTAAATTAAAAAATTTAGTTTTATTTATTGTTTTTTTTTGTTTTTCTATCAATTTTTCTTTGTTCAGTTTTATGTATAGAAGAAATTATAAAATAAAACAGTATTCAAAAAAATTTATAAAACCTTAAAGCGAATACTAATATAAACTACCAAAAAAGAGATGATCGAGCGAAATATAAAAACAGGTTCTGAATATATTCGAGAAGTGAGCTCAATTTGTAGATTTTTGTCTTAAAATATAACTATATTCTTCTGTTACAGCAATTTAAAACATAAAAAACCTTTTCTGGATTTTTTCATATGCTCAAACTATTTTCATTTATATTTCGTGAATAATTGACTATAATGGTTTCAAAGGTATTACATTTGTATGAAATATTTTATTGACTTGTTTTAAAATATTACAAAGAATAAATATACAGCTACATTTATCAGTATTATAAATATTTTTATTATACGCTCTAAATCCGATTTAAAATTTTTACCTATAAATATTTATGAAATAAATAATAACAAATAAAGATAGATAAGAAAATTATTAATATAATGATTTTTGATCTACTCAAACTACAATTTATAATAATACCTTGAAGGTCTAATTTTATCACATTTCTATCATATGAGGTTATTTACTGTTTAAACCATGTAAAACAATTTTCTTCAATGAAATTAAATAGATTAATATTTATTGAATGAAAAAAACTAACTTTAAATTGGAATTTTATTTTGTTTATAAAGCCATTAGCTTTTATAAATTTTGTTGAACGAAAACGTGTTTTTTAATAGAATACTTATTAAAAGATGTAGTAACAGAGTAAGAACATTTATCATTTTATTTTAGGAAATTTTGATTTCAAACAATATATCACGTTGTTTCACATTTTTTTAACATAGAAATAAATTTAGTTATTAATATCACCTCGAATATAGTTCCTACTTTTTTCTAAGTGATTTTCTAAATTTAAGAATATGCAATTATATTGCTTAACACCCTATATATGCGAAAAATAGTTTATTTGTCATTTTAATAGATCTATCAAAATGTAAGCGTAAACATTATCTTGAATGCAATACACTGATAGTCACAATAGGATGATCCATAATAGATATCGGTAAGGGACGATGATGCAGTGAAAGAAACTCGCAAATAAATGAACAATCTAGTTATAAAATAGCATATTTTTCTATTTTTTTATCTGTTGCATCTGTTACTTCTTTGAGTTATTTAGACTATATAATTATAATTTCACTTTTAGGGTTAATTTTTTAAATAATACTAATATTTTAAAAATAAGAAAAAAAAACCAATTATTTTCACTGGAATGTAGAATCTCACATATTGTATTTAAAGCATTTTATCCGTGTTCAATTTCAAACTACGAATCAAAAAAATTATTTTACTTAAAGATACCAATAAATCGTAAAATTTTCACCTTTTTTTATAAATATTTAAACTGTAAAAGCAAAAAATGTTTGCGTATGCGTCACAAGTAACTTGCGATACCCAAAAAGAAAATTTTTTAAATAGAAAAAAAAAGTTATAATTTTATATTGCTAGCAAAAAATTTACAAATAATAATTATAATATTGAGAATTGAATATTTGATAAATGCAGCATTAAGAAACAAAAATACCAAAATTTTCATAATATATATTTAATAATAATGTATTTTCATATATGTTGAATATATTAAATTTTCTAATTTACTTAAAATACCTTATCTTTCGCAAACCTGTAATTCTTTGATTTTTAATACAACAATAAATAAATATATCAACAAATCTAAAAATATTTCATAAATATATGTTTTTGGAAGAATTTTTATTTAGCAAATATAAGATTTTTAATTGTTGTTTTTTGGTATTTTTTAAACAAAAATGTAAAGATGATATTTTATGTAAACCTATAATCGAAATAAAAAATTTGATAAAAATATATTAGTTTGATCAAATGAAACATAACTTAAATTTTTATATAGTTTTTAGTGAACAATAGGAATGTATCAGTAATTTTACAATTCGCATAATATTGATCGAGGAAACACCACATTAAAATTTCTTACATTGATGAGAACAGCATATTTTTCGAAATTCTAAAGTTTAAAAACACATTTTACGATGAAATTTCTTTTATCTCTAATTCATTGATACCTTGGATTTTCTTGGATTATAAAAATGTTTTTTTAAGAAATAAAAATTTGTCCAAGTTTTTATTTCAAAATCACGGCTAAAAATTTTTTTTATTTTGTTGGAAAAATTTTTAGCATTGCAGTGAGCCAGTTGTCCATGCTGGAATTACGAGGAACTAGAAAAATAAATAACAAACTAATATGCAAAACTATTTTATTAAATTACGTTCAAAAATCACTAACTAAAAAAAATGATACGGAAGGAAAGACAAAAATAAGAAGTAACACCAGGAAGAGCACCAAAACGAAAGAATTAGTAATGATCAAAAAAATCATCGAAACTTTTTAATGATTTAATAACCTTTCCATACATTCTACATGACACTCGCCAACATTATAAATTTTCTAAACATCTTCGTTTATTATATCAACAAAAAACGAACAGAATTGATTGATAAACAGTAAATTTGTTTCCTAAGAAACATTTATATTGATTTTTTTATGTTTTATTGATAAAGCTTATAAAAATAAATAAGCAAAATTTTTTATATATTGAAATTTTGCAACCAAATAATTTGAAAATAATCAACAGTTTTTATAAAAAAAGAATCTCGCATATAATTTTTTTTTAATTAATGTAATAAATGCTAAAAAAAACAACTTTTCTCTGCACACCCCGATACCTCACTGTAGAACACATGATTGTTATATATTTTTAATAATTTCAAAAATAATTAATCTTACTTTATTATACTTATACTTTTTTAAAAAAGGAAAATTCATGCAATATCACAATTAAAAAAACCAATAAGATAAACTAGATACTTATTTATTATTAAAATTATAAGAACCAAGCGATTGGTACGTATATTATTAGATAAAAAATTATAAAGAATTTAAAAAAACATGCGTGCTGTGTGTCTGGATGGATTATTAGCTCGTAATGCAAAGATAGGTAATTAAGTTTAAACTGTGTATTATTTTTCTGTGATATAAATTTAACGACTTAAATTTACGTAAAAAGTCTTATGCTATTTTTAAATTCTACTTTTTCAGTAATGTTATCTCATATACCCACTTGACTCGTAAATTTCATTGTTATCAAAAAGAATGTAGTAGAAATAGAGGACATAGAGAAATAAAAGTGGTGATAATTGTATAAGAAATCAATATTTAATATACATTCTTTTTGGCTGTATTTTTAGTGAAAAATGATTTAATGTGATATAAAAAACAATAAATTTGTTTGTTTTTTAATCTTTTAAATCCTTCTTCAACAAATAATTAAGGTTTTGCAAAAAAAATTTGAATTTTTTAAAAAAAGATAAATCATTACTTATCTATTTGCCGAATTATGCAACCTATTAAGAAATTGTTTTAACCGATTTTATTAGCAATTCTGAGTATCAAAAGGTTATAAAAATATTGTATAGACACATCAAAAAACAGGGTTCTTCTTTTACGGTAATGATATAGTCGCTCTAAAAATGATAATGCGATGTCTTATAAAAATTGTAGCCCTTATTATTTCATAATTATTTATATCAGCATTAATTGTTTCTATTGTATGTTCAATTTGATTAGAATATATCAAATACAAAAAACTCTCTAAAATTAAAAAAGTTAAAGTTATACATCAAAAATAATTTTTAACTGTATTGTAAAACAAAGAAATTCTATTTCATACATAAATCAAGGTAAAGTTGAACTTAATTACAAAATAAAAAAAAGCATACCAAAAAATTTGTTTTGTGATTCTTCATTTATACCATTAATTTTGGTTTGCATTGTTAATTTGTGGATTTTCTTTAATAAAAGTAGTCAATTGTGTTTTAATGGTGTTTAGATTTCTTAAAATTTTTGTGTTTTGAATCAATTGATGTTTCGAAATGCTGCAAATAAAGCGATATAGTGTTTTTAAATCGTTTCATTATATTATAAAAATTTTAAGTACATTTTAAGTGTCAAATAATGAAAAAAGTAGAAATAATATGCATTTTTATATAAATCCATTTTTTATCTGCCCTATATCTATGATCATCTAAATAATGATAGTTATTGATAAGTTCACGCAATTTTTGCCCTTTCTATATGTATGATTTAAGATATTTCATTTTTTATATCTATTGGTATATATCAAAGTTGATTGTAAAGATCTTTCACAAAAACTGCATATAAAATTAATGCAAAAGAGTATAAATCTACTTCAATATCGATGTATTATTGTATTCTCTAGTGTGATTTCTATTATATACTTAATCAATTTTAATGTTATTTCTTTATCTCTGGTTTAATTTTCAATTTTTTTTCATAATGTAGTTTCATTTTTTGTATGAAGAATAGAAAGATGATTTTACTAAAAAAAATTTATATAAAAATCAAGTAAATTTTACCTTTACCTTTGATATTTAAATGAATCACATAAAGGTTGTTATAGCATTTATACGCAAAAATTGCTAATTTATATCAAATCAAATTGAAATTTTATAATTAATGATCAAATATTTTTTTGTACCAAAAACACAAATCTTAACTTAAAAATTAATACTTAATATACGTTATTTTTTGAGAACGGAAAATAAAGCAGTTGATAAAAACGAAAAAAAAACTTTTAATTAACTCGGAATTTTTTAATGAAACTAGCAAATTGTATTAACCGCCACATGCGGATGACTTAGATGAAAGAATATATTTTTATGCCATATATGACTACAAAAGTGTTTTTTTATAACTCAATATAAAACAAAATTAAAAAATATCTAATATGTATAATACGATTCGTTTTTGAAGACAAAATCTATAAGACAATACTAAAATTGCATAAATTGCAATAAAGATAATATTTTGCTTTATTGGAACAGAATATACAATAAAAATAAAAGATAACAATGTAAAAACTTTAATCTGTTGTTTCAAAGAACTATAATTTTTTTTAAAAAATCATTATCCTAAAAAATATCGTTATTTTTTTCGCAAAAAACCGATCATTGAATTCTCAATACATTTTTTCAGTCGTATAAACTGTAGAATCAAAATACGAAAAATATAATAAGTATCAAAGAGAACAGAAATACACACATAAAATTTTAACTGCTTTTTCCACAATTTATTTTTATAACTGTTTTGGAATGTAGGGATGAGCCTGTCTTAAGATATTTTTCAAACATGATGAACGATACATTTAAAAACTCACTTTCACTACTATAGTTCCGTGTTTACTTTTCTAATTTCTCTGAGCATAGTTTAGGTTTCTAAATGCACCAGTTGAATGCTAATTTCATATTAAATGTAATTCATATTTTAATTTTATAGGTTTTTAGTTTGTATTGTTATAAGGGTTATTAAAAATTAATATTTATACGCGCAAATATTTGTACCATTTCAAATTCTAAACAATCTATCTTTGAATCTGTATTCATTTATTATTGTTTTCGTAAAACAAGTATCACAATAAACTCTACTCTTATCAAATATTGCTTCAATAACATAGGTTTTTTCAAATTTACATTTACGTTTTTATATAGATACAAAAATCAACACAGTTTACACGTTATAATGCACTTTATCATTGATAATTAACATATTAACCCAAAAAAATTGTATAATAAGTTATTTATCAATATCTTAATAAAATTTTTATATAATTTTTTAATCAGTTATTTTATCATTAATACTATAAGAAAGCAATTTTTCTAAATAAGAGCTAACAAAACAACTATCACGTGACTTTATATACATTTATGTTCTTTTTGGCTTTTAAATTAAATGTTGTCTATAAAAAGTGTATGACTGTTTTTTCTACAATTAATGAAATCACATACATCGTAATAAACGAAGACTAACATTACGCTCAATATTTATATTTTATTCTAAAATTAGATAAAAATGAATTTTTAGCATATTATAAAATAGCTATTAAGTTTGTAATGCACGTTTTGAGTTTTTATTCCTAACGTGCGAAACATATTAAAATATTTTTGATAAAAAAATAGAAATATCTAATCAATTTTCACAATAAAACTAATGAAAAATCAAAAATATAAAAAGAGGCATAAAACAATTTTTGTACATTTCAAAAAAATTAATCGTACATAAAAATATGTATTAGAACTAGGTATGCCAGTTCTTGTAATCTAAAAAAAACAATTTTTGTTGTAAAAATTGAATCAAAATAGACATAAATTGTAAAATATATAAAATAAAAAACAGTAAAATTTTCCATACATGATTATTAAAAAAACGGATTTTTCACAAAAATTAAGTAGAAAAGGTTACTTTTTTGTATTTAAATTCGTGAAATCATAAAGAAAAAAAGGTCACTATCAGAAACCGTTATAAATATGACATATAAACTACTATATTTTACACTAGCTTATATATACTTTAGATAGCTTTTTTCTTGCTGAACATTTTATAAAATTTTATCGCTAATAAATTTGTTTTATGTTTTAAAAAAACTTATTTTAAGTAAATTTAGTATATTCTTTGTTTTTTATTTTATATGGTGTACTCATGAATTATATTCTATTTCATGTTAGCAAAAATAAAAATTTTATTTAAACAAATTCATTGTTCTGTATTATATAATAGTAAATCATATAAATTTTTAAGACATTTAAAAAATGTGAATTTCAAAAAGAATCTAAATAAAGAAACGATAAAATTTGAAAATATTAATCTTTGTAGACATTGATACAGTTATAAAATGCAAAGAAATAAATTTATCTCAAAATAGAAAAAATTAAAGAGGAATTAGCAAAAAATATAATGAAAGTACAACTTCTAATGCATAAGTGTTTTTTATGCAATAAAACAATTGAATTCACAATCAAAATAGAAAAAAAAACATAAAGATATCGTTTTTAATATTAAAAAATAGATATTTTAAACGTCTTCTTGACAAATAAAATAGCAAACATTTTTTTTTAATTTATATGAAAGTTTTTTGATCATGTATATGTAACACACAATATACTAAAAAAAAATATTTTAAACAGAAACGATATACAATCTTATTTTTTTCATATTAAAATCGTGCTGGATATTTAACTTAAGCATAAAAGAGAGTAAAATAGGAAAAAAATAAGCAAAAGGTACTTTATACCATTTTATGATCTAAAAAAAGGCCTGTTTAAAGCACTTAGGGTTTCTTAATACGGCATTTTATGTGAAAAAAATCAATCTGTTCGAATAGTCAACGAAAACTATATATATGAAAATAGTAGATAAATATATTAGAAAAGCTTATTGTTACTTAAGAAGAAATAATTCAGAAGGCAACCAATTTTGTAAAAATAATCGACATATTATATTTAGTATGTTTATACTTTACAATTATTATCTAATATCTTACACATCATATGCGTAATACCACAGTATATTATTTTTTTTAATTCAAACTATAAAATTTTTTTATCAGTTAAACAGTTATATCCGATAAAAAGGATGAATAAAAAGGTGGTAAAAAGACAACTAATTCCTTTCATTTCAAAATACATACCCATAATGCACAGTTTATACGAATTAATGGTATAAAATTTTTTTTCGCGACAAATAATTTGTCTTTCATTGTAAATCAAAAATGTTTTTTTTTTGACCGTATTTTTATGAAAAAAAAATTTAACACAATTATAGACCATTATTAGGTCATAGCTAAGCTAAAATTAAATGAATTAAGACTAATATGTTCTTTTTTTTGTTTTATAGTGACAAAACAATAAAAACAAAAACTTATAAGATCAAAAATATAGCTTTTTTTTTGAGAATAAACTGTTTTATATAAACTAAATATTTAAACATTTTTATTTGATATATATTATAAACAAATTTCTTTTTTAATAAGATCTACATAGAATACAAGATTGCAAAATTTTTTATTAGATATACGATAATTTTAGAAAAAAATATATATATTCGTATTGTCAGTTAAAATAAAAAATTAACTACAATTATATGTTTAAATTATATGTTACTGATTACAACAGATGGTTGGAATATTAAAAGTTTTTCTAATTTAATTTTTTCAATACAAATATTCAACGAAATCAATGTAAATATATTTTTCAAATATAAATATATAAATCTATTAGTTCCAAATATATACAATTCTTTACTTAAAAAAACTATAAGTATATTTTATTTAAAACAATCTACACATTATTTTTGTGAAATTATTTATTAAAATATCAATATTTTTTGACTTGATAATTTTTATAAGATTTTTAATACCAGTAACTAGCTTTAAACAAAATATGCATACTGAAAAAACTATTATTGAAGTGTTTTTATTTGAAAAGACCTTCGATAAACTTTGTTATTATTTAAAAGAAATAACAGTTTTGAAATTTAAATTTAAATCAAGACCGACCAATGAAAAAATTTAGGGAATATCTTTTTGGAATTTCATTTATAATGTGAAAGCACACTTTTTAATTGGGAAAAACAAAATGAAAAGCAATATGTTAATGAAAATTTAATTAAAATACAGAAAAATTTTGTGGGAGTTAAGGAAATTGTTCGGATTTAAAAGATAAGATTCATAAATAGAGTTAGTAAGCAAGTTATAATAAGAAGAAGACAAAGAATGATGGTTATTAGTTTTATTAGAGCCGCTTATTCTGCTGTGTAAGCCGTAATGTCTTCCGGCGTGCCAATCATGTCCTTTGTGGTTTCTTCCTGGGTGCATCGTTCTACTTTTGAAGGGGGATCGCCTTTAATAGTTTCCTGTTGACTGGAATTATATGGAGCGATCTTATTGGCTGGTAGAGTGAACTTGGAAACACAGCCCCTCCTTCTAGCAGCATTAAAAGTGCGTACTGCCGCAATTGTTATTTTGAAACACGAAAAAAGCAGAAGAAAACATACAACATATTTATTAATAAAATAAAAAAACAAAATAATCTTTTTACAAAATCACTTAGCACATTATACAAACAACTTATAATTTATTTAAAGATATTTATTGGTAACAAAATAATGAAATATATACATCTAACAGCGAAAAGATATGTGCCCATTTATCTGTCGAAAATTTTATATGTATTGTGTATCACAAGGAGGTGTGAATCTTAGAGGTACTATTTTTTATTTAATCAAAAAAGGTGATTACATTAAAGGTGGCAAGTATGTTTCCAAAAAAGTACAATAAGTCTAAAAAATAGTAGATAAACAGAGTAATTCCAATACAGAAATTTATAATATTGCTAGTAATAATAATTTTAATAAAAATTTGAACGATAACATCAATTTTCAAACAAACGAAAATAATAAAATTGATAATACCGCTACAAATATCACTAAAGATACTGCTAATAATATTTATACTAATTATAATGGGAGCAAAATGGAGATGTGACACAAAGAAAGGTATAAATTATTGCATGATGAGCACATACGTTATTTCAATACTCTAAGAAAGCATAGGAAAGATCATTGTACAGAGTTTATAATAACATGCAGTGTTTCACTACACAAAAATTGAAAATATATTGTATTTGGACGTGTTGTTATGTCAGCAGATATTTATAGAAAATTAGAAAAATGTGGTGGTTTATTTGGTAAAGTTAAAAAAATATTGTTATTGCTGATTGTGAAGATGTTAAGGGCAGACCTTTAAAGCTTTGCTATGATGATTGTGATTAGTGAAGTTGGTATTTTTTTGCCTTTGAACAAAAATTCCAATAAGATCGTGATAAAAATTTGTCTTTTTAACTATAAATATGAATATCGAGTTGAATTTTTTTGAACTTTAAATTTATTGTTTCTTTTTCAATGAATTGATAAAATATTGCAACATACAGTTTTATTTAATACAACAGAAGAAAATAAATAATTTTGGTTTTTAAATATTTAATGTTCTTGATGACGTTGGAAGATAAATGATCAATAAAAAACATTTTCATTTTTTATTGATGCACAATTTCCTACATAGACAAATAATTATAAATTTTTTTTTAAATTCACTTTTTTAATTCTTTAAAAAAGTAGAAAAAAGATAGTTATAAAGTAAAAACATTTTTTTCAATTTGAAAAAATTCTTTAATCACGAAAATTGCATTATAGAGCTAGTTTTCAGTAATTTTTTAAACAAAATTCTTCATAATAATATTATAAATAAAACATTATTAAAGGAAGAAAAGTAAAAATTTCTTTTATATTTCAGCGTGTCAAATTAAAAAAATATTTTATCAATCATTTTCAGATTAAAATGTATAAAATAATCATTCTACATTTTTTGTAACAATTCTTGATTATAAGTTAGTTATAATCGTAAATATGTGTTTTATAAACAACAAAATAAAAAAATATTGTAAAATAGTGAAGAGTGGAAATAAAAAATTAATTTTATCATGATTTAAATTGAAGAAAAAATGTGTTTTATTTGTAAATTTCAATAAAACCGCTGTATAATGGTTAATTTTGCACAACATTTTAGTTTTTATAACATATTTTTTTGACGTATGGCTGTTATAGTGCATTAAATGAAATTTAAGACCAAATTAAGAATAAAGTAAATAAAAAAGAAATTTAATACAAATGAAATAGCCTTTTTTTATATTCTGTATTTTTTTATGGAAACTTCGTATTCATTTATCTTATAATTGCCCTAAATTAAATCAAATAAATATCATTTTTGTTTTCAAATATCTCAATATTGCCTTTTTATACTAATCATTCAATTTAATATTATATAAATAAACTTCATACATTTTATATTCTTAAAACGAATTAATTTTTGTCAGTTTCGGAAGTACTAGTTTTTTGATAGACTATTCTATTGATATTGATTTATATGATATTTTGTTTCGTAATTCGTAAAATTTCGAATATTAACAAATTTAAGCAAGCTCAAACAATGAAATTTCTTTTCACAAAAATATTCAATATACGTTTCTTACATAGTTTTGAATAAGAATGTGTCTTAAAAAACATCAAATTCTGTAGCTTTTTATAACAGATTTCGGTGTGTTTATAAAATTGTAAAATTATTATTGATTTAATTTGCAAATCGAAATTATATTTAAATTTTTTAATATATCAAGTATTTCACAAAAACACAAATGAAATTTTTATATTGTTCAATTTTATCTTTCCAATAAAAATATATGATTGCAATAAAATTACAATGAAGAAAATATCAGCTATAAATTTTTATAATAGTTGGTTGATAATAGAATACCTGATTTATTTTGATAAATTTGAAGACAATAAGAACGTCATGATAAATATGATTGGTTAAAATACTTTTTACTAAATATATAAAACGCTTAATGATATATAAATATACACCAAAAACTGTTTTTATTTTCATTTTCAAATTCCAAACAGTAATTTATGCTTTACACATAGTTTTTCTTGTTTAAGCAATAAAATATTTGTAAATTTTAGGTATGAAAAACAATTTAAGTTTATAGTACTAGGCTTGATAACTCAATTGAAACACATAATTTATTAATTTTGAAATTTTCAAATTTATTGCCAAATTTCTACATGTAAATTAAACATGTTTAAAAATACAAGGCATAAAGATAGAAAATGAAGACAATCAAAATATTAAAAAAGTTTACTTTTTAATTTGGTCACTTTGACTTAAATTTTTAACAATATATACACATCGATTTATATTTTCTATTATGATTATACTTTATACATCTTATGTTGTATAAATTGAAAAAAAAATTAAAAATAAAAAAGACATAGAACAAATGATCCAAAAATAAAAGAAAAAAGAATGCAAATTCATAAAAAAATTACTATTTTTTTATTATTTTTACTATTTTAAATGATTAATTATTCCTTATACAACTGTTCATTAAAAATATACAAAAAAAAGATTAAAATTGTATTTATTTATTATTTGATAATTATTGAAAAATATCTTTTTGAAGCAGAAAAAACATAATAGATGTAACACTTACCAAAACTCTTTCTCTTTAAAATTTTTGATTCGATACGTTTTTTAGAAATCCACAAGAAATTCTTTATTTGTCAAATAAACACCTGTAAATATATAATAAAAATGTCTTAAAATATTAATAAGATGTATCTATATCTATTTGATCTTTGATGCACTTTTTATGGATTATAGTGGTTTTAAAAAATTAAAAATATTTACTAAAAATACATTTAGTTAGAAAAAAAAAATATATATCAAAATAATTTAATTATTTTAGCATTAAATTCTAATTAGTAATGTTTTTAGTATAATTTTTTACTTTTTTTGTTTTTTTATATACGACATTACATCTATTTGATACATTTTTATCTAGCAAACAAAAATTTTAGGCCTTATTGACTATAAAAAAAATTAATTTATGAAAATATTCTCAATAAAGAAAAAACTAATATATAATTCGATATATTTAAAAATTGAGCTTATAATAACAAATGAAATATGTTTTTTTTATTGTATTTTTATTTTAATGAATTTTAAATAAAAATTAGGACCCACCGATAATGTCTATTAATTTTTAATATATATTCTTTGAATGTAAAATATCCGTATCGTTTTTAAAGTTATATAATTATGAGCCTATTAGAGAAATATGATATTCTAAAAACGTTTTTTAGAATCGATTGTAAGTGATAATATGTTAAACTTCAACCAAAAGCGTTAATTAGCAGATAATTATTCCCTGAAACTTAAAAATTTTATGTTGGTTATTATTAGCCTAAATTCGAATTTGCCTTTGTGCTCGTTAATCTATTAATCTTGTAAAATTTTTTGTTATCTTCTTCATGGTGTCTTTCCACACTTCTCAAACCTTATATCTAACCTTCTGCTCATAGTTATAAGTACGCTGCTTGGAGTAGTGTTTAATTTCTCCAAACGGATACAACTGGTGTAAATGCTTATGGCAATCAAGTATTAACCAAAGGCATCTAGATCTAGGTCTGCTATCATAACTAATCAATATAGTTTGTAGATCCGTCGTGAAACATAACGGTAATTATCTCTAGTACTTAAATCCGAGACAATTAGTATTACACCAAGACATTTGTTGGTTGTTAGACATATTTTTTAATAGTAGGAATGTGAGGTAGCATGGTTGTTTTCCACCGAAGTGTGGTTTCTACCGTTACGTT
This sequence comes from Edhazardia aedis USNM 41457, assembly GCA_000230595.3. Lineage (NCBI taxonomy): Eukaryota > Fungi > Microsporidia > Culicosporidae > Edhazardia > Edhazardia aedis. The sequence goes on from AFBI03000004.1 coordinate 1,049,345, forward strand.
CCATGCAAAGTAAACAAGCGGACCTGTTGTTTTATGTTATTCACGTAAAGAGAAAAGTTATAAAAACGCAAAGAATCAAAAATAAATATCGTTAGTATTTACTAAACTTCAGCTTTTGTATATAATTATATCTAGTAATAATTTGCAAGAAGTAATAAAATTTAAAAATTTAGACAAAAAAAAATCAACGAGGTTGTATCTATGAGCCTGCCACGAGGTTTGGCAAACTTTTCGTTTTTAGAAATATAAATAGAACCATCCATTAATCAATCAAACTATTTTTTCCAAAGATATTTATGCTTTTTGTTTATTTAAAAGCAACAAACACTTGTCTAATTCAACTAATGTCAATTTTTAAAACATCACATATCATGATTATCTTGATAATTTGCACAAATAAACTATCAATTTTCATCAAATTTATATAAAATGAATCAAACAAACCTATAAAAATGTGTATTTTCTCTGTGAGAAATAATATTAATAACCAATAATAACGAAAAAAATTTTCGGCTATCCAATTTTTATTTTGTTTAATCATAAAACGAAAATGACATACAAAATAAAACTCTATCGTGAATAACTTTTTTTTTCTATATAATTATAAAAGTAATACCTTTTTGTGATTTTATCAATATTACATTACAAAATATATAAAAATAAACTATATAAATTGAATAAAATTATTTGGTACTAAAGTTTTTTATGGAATAAAGCAATTTTTATGAGCTTTTTTTTATGTAAAAAAAGTTTGTAAACTCAGGCGACAGACAAACAATATAAGAACATTCGCTAGTAGAACTTAATAATCTTTAATTTTATAAAAAAAATTAAGAATTATATGCAGAGAAAAATTTTATATATATCGATATTTGCTAATAAAATTCGCAATCTTTTAATCTTTATTTAAAATATTTACTAAAGTTTTATAAAACCTTTTTGGCTCACTTATTGTAATGAGCGATTAATACGAGATAAATTTCACTTATTTTTCTCAACATGCATTATAAAAACCAACATAATTTACACTAAAAAATTTCGAGGCGATAAATCTATTCAAAAACAATTTTTTATTGATTTTCAAAATATTTTATGAATCTTAGAGATACATAGTGTCACTTATTTTTCATAAAAATAACGATTAAAATAATATGATAAATGTATTTAACATTCTAAAATGCACTAAAAATCTAAGAAGATAATAAATTGGGTATTTTTGATACAGACTGTTACTTTATACCAATTATTTCTATATTATTATAAGTCTAGCATTTCCAAACCTTTATTTGAGATTATATGAGTTTCGGCTTTAAAAAATGGTTTAAGATGCCAATAAAAATTTGTCTGGAAGTTTAAACTTTCAGACAAACCTTAAATATGAACTATTCAAGTATAAAAATAAAGAATTTTAAAACCTTAGTGACTTGTTTATATAAATAGACCTATAAAATAATGAACAGTTTAGTTATACACTATGATATCTAAATGTTTTTTTTATTTTTTGTTCTCTAAACAACTATAAAAGGCAAATAAAAAACACAACAACGTAACTGGTATGCAAATTTTATACTTAATTTTATAATAAGTTAGTCCAGTTAGGTCGAATTTTCAAAACTAATTTATGAGTAATTTTCAAGGTTTCAATTGGTATAAATATAATATTTTAGTAGCAAAGGCTTTTATATATAAAATAAAATATTTGCGATTATAAAAATATGAATAATACTCGCAAAAGGCAATTTTTTTACACAAGAAAATCTCAATAAGTGCCCTAAAGAATTAAAGGTTTAATATATTCAATAATTTATACCATATAGTATATTGTGTATGAAATTAAGATTTCTAAATGCGAATAGAATTTTAAAAATTTGCTTATTCTTAATATTTAAAATAAAAAATTATCTGTTTGTGTTACTAAAAACAAAATTCGTATATTTCAGAAAAAATCACACAACAAACAGGTTGAATATTTTATATAAAAATTAAAATAAAAATTTTTAGGCATTTATAAATTTAATTTTATTTTTCGTATTCAAATAAAAGAAATTATTTTGAAGTTATTAAATTTTTTTCTTTATATTAGTCAATTAATTTTTAAAAAAATAACATATATAATTTATATTTCTAATATTAAGTGCTACAATCCGATCTCTCTTTGTCTTGAAGTGCAATTCAAGTTGTTCTAGAAAATTAAAAAAATAATACGTACATGATCTCAGTTTTATTCAAAACAATACAATTAATTACCTTTAACAGATAAGCGTTAACGAGATTAATGTAAAAACTATGTGTGGAAAAAAATTCACACAAATAATAACTGAAAAAAAAAAAGTTTAAAACAAGTAATATCAAATTTAGATGAGTGTGAAACAAAAAAATTAATTATAAATGTCGCATTTTGCAAAATAAATAGTAAAAATTATGTAAAATTCATAATTTCGGAACACAATTGTTAATAAAATTATTTATCGGTTAGAATATCGTTTAAGATACATTTTAAGATTTATTTTCCTATTTTTTTTATAAATTTATTTACTATTTTTTTCTAAATATTCCTATGTGTCGATCATTCCACAAAAATTGTATATTATTTTATCGAAGATCGATTTTATTGAAAATACATTTTTTTGATTTTATAATTTATATATGATTTGTAAATACATTTATGTGGCGATTATTACGTAAAAATTGTATATTATTTTATCGAAGATCGAGTTTATTGAAAATACATTTTTTTGATTTTATAATTTATATATGATTTGTAAATACATTTATGTGGCGATTATTACGTAAAAATTGTATATTATTTTATCGAAGATCGAGTTTATTAAAAATACATTTTTTTATTTTGCAATTTATATGTGATTTGTAAATACATTCATGTGAATTTTTTGATATAAAATGTCAATTCATATAAGGAAATATTCGCACTTTCTACATAATTTTTGCGTTTATGCTTTCTTATGATTTAAAAAATTTATTTTTTGTTTTATTTATAAAATATTAAGATTAACTCTATATTTTCCGTCGATAAAATTTTTGCACACTGCTAGTTTTATGAGTATTATTTTTATATATGCTACCAGAAAATCAATATCTTGTTTTATAAAAATTTCTGTAACAATTTACAGTTTACATTATATCGAAAAAGTTATGGCAATCGAAATAAAAAAAATACTTAAAGTTTTTATAATAGTGAGACAAGAAAGATGCTCATCATAGAAGTGACCTTGCTTATATAAAAGTGCGACATCCTAGACTCTAAGCAAATATGTTCAGTTAATTTCCTACGACATAAAAAAGGATAGACCGTTCATTTGATACGAGTTAAAATTTTTGAATAATATATATAATCACAAAACATAGACAGCAAGATGAAAAATTTTAGACGAAATACTATAGTTTTAGAAAATATCAACCCTTAAAAATGCATATTTTTCAAATCTTAGAAAATTATGTGTTAAAAACTCTCAGAATTTACATATTATTTAAAAATTCTTTTTAATATTATTTTTTCTTATTCACTTAAGCTGAAAAAACCGGTTTATCATTAAGTGTGTGTTTTTTGACTATTTTAACAATTTTTGAATTTAATATCTTGAAATAAGAAGCAGAAAATTATGTGTGTTTTTAAAAACACAATTAAATCATTTATTTAAAAATTTCTAGTACAAAGTCTGTTAGTAAAATGCGAAAATAATCGCCAAATACTATTTCCTATATTAAGATATGAAAATATCATTTTACATTTGGTGAGGCTAGAACGGGAAAGAAGAGGCAACTCTTCTGATTAAGCTACCTTAATAAAAGTATCTGATTGTTCGAAATGTTAACAACCATTGTACTAATATCTAAATTAATTAAGAAAACACGTCATTTTGATCAAAATGTTATTTTTAATCAAAGTATTTCATTGATAGATTTCTAGGAGCACAAAGTATTTTAACTCTTTATTTTTTTTTAAAAAAGAATATAAATATATAAACTATTTCCATAAACGCCAAAACTATAATGCTAGTCCTAACAGCTCTAACAACACTATCTGGTTTTTAGTAATAGGAACCGACGAATATAAAGATAACAAGAAAAATATAATTTTTATGTTTAATTAGTATCACAAATCAAATACTATTTGTAAAATATGATATAATCTGCTCGAAACCATTAAAACATTTTATTACCAAAAAAATTTTCATGCAGATTAAACTACTTTTTTGACTAACTGGGCATAGGATTTTTTATTAAAATAAATATTATATAGAAAGTTTAAATTTTTATTATTTATATCATTCTTTATTCTTTTAATTCAAATACTTTTATTGTAGATATAACATAAATAAAACATCACATTTCCATTTCGGTTTATTTTTTAGATTTATAATAATTAACAAAAAAAAACAAATTCAAACATGTCAAAAATCTAAATCTTCTTTTTTATAAAGAATACCTAAAAAACGTAATGAACAGAAAATTAAATCTTTGAATCGCTAATAAAACAAAATAATGTTTTCATTATACAGTTGTAATATTTTTATCAGAAAAATCAGCATATTATTTTTTTTGTTTATACAGCTTTAAACCTTAATTATTGAGAAAATTTAGTAAAAAATAAAATTGTATTTTAGTGAATCTTATTTCATGGTGAAATTTAAATTTCATTAATGAAAAGTGAATCTCGATTTTATCAAACAGTTTAAAATTCCGTAGCCAATGGTCCACTTATTTAAATATTTTATGGAATTCAAGACATATTTTTCGTAATTTATATTGTAAATTCTTTTAAAAAAGAAAATTAGCAATTTTTAAGAACTTGCAGAAAACTTTGTTCTATCTCAAAAATTGTAATTTAGGAATTTTTAACGCATAAAATAATTTATTTTTGTGTATGTATAATTTGTAAAAACTTTATAACTTCGAAAAAACTAATCAAGTTGATAAAAATAGCATTAATGTTTGTTTTTTATTTTTCCTACTTTGAATGTATACGCTCATGTGTTTAAAACTATTTGTTTAACTAAAGATTATTCCATTTAAAGATTTATTTCTTCTCAAATACAAATTAAATTTTTTTAATCAGATACGGTAATATTATAAAAAAACCGAATTATAAAAAAATTATCTGATTAAGTATCTTTAAAAAAAATTTCAGCAGGCAGCATCTTATATTCTTTAATTTTATCAATTAGTTGTTTTATTTAATCAAATTTATTATACGAAATATTTTTTACCTATTGAAACTATACAAAGAGTTAGAAAAAACACTTAAAATATACGTTACTAAAATACAAATCATATAAAAAAACGGAAAAATGCACACCATAACATATCAAAGTATTCAATTGCATCTTTATGCTATATATTTTGTTTTATTACTGAATACGTTTTAAAATAATATTTTAAGTCTAAATTGCACAAAATATACGATATAATGACTCTATTATCATTTTCAGAACGTGTAAAAATGTAATGAATTATAAAAAAATTAAACAGATATTTACTGCTTGATTCTATGTTCTGCAAAAGAAATGTATCTGTGGTAACCAATGCACCCACATTGACGATATCTAAAAAATTACCTTAGGAAGTACTATCAGAAAATATCTGACCTCCTTATATTTACAAATATGATAACTATAAATAGTCTACAGAAAAATAATAACAAATAAATCCTATAGGATCACTTTATAGGTGTGAGCAGAATGATGGATGAAGTGGATACCGTATGAATCCACAACCGAAAATTTTTAAACAAAAAAAACTATTCTTATAAATTATCTCTTTATAATTTTTTATATGCACATATATTTGTTCATCGGCAAAGTGTTGCAGTATCATACATATAAATTCATTCTATAAAACTAAAGACGATAATATTCCATTTTTTTGATAAATTTGTCAATATTGCTCTTGCTTATTTCAATTTACATTACATATTTCATCCAAGTCTTTTTGTGTGTCTTCTTTGCTTTAACATCCTTATATAATTATTTTTCTAGTTAAGTAAAGCTCTAATGCAACGCACGAGCCATTTATATAATACACTAAAATTTATTAAACATTGGTGATGCTAAAAAAACTTAAATTGTTTAATTTGCCGACATTATGAATTTTTTTCATGTTTTCTTTTTTATAAAAAAAGATAATTTCTTTCGGTTTTTTACCGTCTTTTAGAGCAAAATTTAACATAATTATTTTCTATCAATACATATTTATTGAATATATGTTTTTTTTCTGTAGAAATAAAGTGAAAACAATTTTTCATATTTAGTATTCAACAAACAGTTTTTTTTTCTCTAAAAATATTTTTTCAATAAAACTGTAGTTCACGCAAAAAGCAAAAAGATATATATTTTTATCTTAATAATATACAGAAATATTGTAAAAAATACATCAATAATACTTTAAAAATGTATTTTTCCAAATAATTTGTTAAAGTTAAAATTTCGACATATTTTTTTCTTTTCTCTTTTAAATTTAATTAAAATTCAGAAGAAACATTTAATTGGTCTGTATTTTAGCTGTTTACTGTTATATTGTTATTATATGAATTTTTATTTTTTGTCTAAAAAATAAGAACAAACATATATTTATTATTAGGATTTACTCACAATACATATAGAAATAACTTAGTTGTTTATATATTGGAACAAACCAAAAAAAGACTTATTTTAAATATTCAAAATCTTTGTTAGTTGTATAAATAGTTTTACTTCATTAAAGAGCATTTAAGACAAAATAAAAGTTTAATGAACTATTTAAAATCTTAGTTTCGTGTTAAAAAAAGTACTTTTAAGTGATTATCTTTGTTAAAGTGTTATAATTTTTATTCAATCGATAATAGAGATAAGTTTTCTATTATCTTTTTTTAATCTTATTAGAATGAACAACTTTAATATTTATAGTTAAGGTAATAAGTGAATCATATTTTTGTCTAGCAATTTTAAGTTTATTTTTGTATTTTTTTCTGAATTTTAACTTACTCAATTTATTTTTTTTTAGAAACTAATAATATATGTTGAAAGGTATATGGTAAACGTGAGAATAATTTTATATTCAAAAAATAGAATAAAAATATTCTTCTGTTGGAATCTAGCATGTAAACGTTACAACATTTAAAGCATTGCATAAAATATATGAAGATTACCACAAACTTTTACAATAAAGAAACCTGTAAACTAAACGAATTGCATAATATTTTTATATATATTAATGTCCAAATAAAATTTTAATATATAATAAATGTTCTTTGTACATATAAATAATGGTAAGAAAAAACTGTTAATTGCATATTTAGGTTTTTTATTTATATTGTATCAAATAAAAAAATATATTTAATGTAGTCAGTAATATAAAAAGAATTTTTATTGTTTAAGGTTACAGCTTCTTTTTTGTGCGCTCAAATTGTCGTGTGTGGCTACCGGCTGTCCTGTGGGGCAGCGAAAATACTCCTCTTCACCACACTGAACATTTTTTGAAATGAAGAAAATTATTAGACATGTGCACAAATAATTTAATTTAAGTTATAGTTTTTATTTTTCTATAAAAAAATAATAAAGATTGCAATAAAGCACATAAAAACCATAATTTTTACTGTGTCTTAGTCTAAAAGACAAATAAAGTATATTTGAAACCTCTCGCTTGCTGTTAAGTACTCTTTTACGCCTACAATAATAAAAAATTTTTATAAATTCATGCAATAGTTGATATTTATATTACTATAAGCTTAATTTTAGTAGATTATAAACTGGATTAAAAACAAATAAATACATATTTTTTCATTTTATTACACAAAAAATTCATTAAAATGTTTTTTTCTGGTTTAAAGAATAAGTGATTGGTATGTTAATATAAAAAGAGTGATATGGTTTTAAAAATCAAATTATTTTTAAAATTTAGATTTTAGGCTTTTCAATTGAAGAATTTTGATTTTTAAATATAGGCTTATTTTATTTTCATCATTGCAACAATTAGAAAATTTTAGAAATTTAAAATAAAAAATTCAATTTACCTTACAATAAATAACATAAAACTGTGGTGTTATAACTATAAATGTCAAATTTTTTGTATAAAAGATATTGAAGCGTTTTGTTTCTGTTTTACTTTGCGACTTTTTCGAGAGGTAAATATAAGGTACACAAAAAAATTGGTTTTAACTGATAATCGTTCGATGAACAAATTAAAATCATTCGTAGAGTTCCGAAAAAAAATCAAAAAAAATCTTAATCCTACGCCCATGCAATAAAAACAGTTCAATAGAATGCGAACAAGCGATACCGTGAAAGAGCCATCCGCATGGTAAAACCGCAACGAAAACACTCAAATAAACGATCAATTTACAAAACTTAAATTTAATTTTCTTTTTCTCCTATTTATCCTCCTTGCTGGGAATTCTACAACATTTCTTTAATTTTTTCATCATCTGATGCAATATGCATTTCCTTTTAATTTTTTCTATCAAATTGATGCCAGTTGATTAAAAATTGAAGAAATTTCTCTTTATTGAAGGTAAAAAGTCAAAATATTTTCTCAATAAAAAACCCCAAATTTTTTAACTGACAAAAAGAAATAAATATTTTTTTATTTCCGAATATTTTTTTATTTGTGATTTTTTGAAAAAATGCAATAATGTGTAGGATATTGGAATCAAATGTAATTTTCTTTGACTGACTACTGGAATCGTATGATAAATTATCTATTTTATAAACCATATTAAACTTCTTCTTTTACAATTCAACAGAAAAGTATATCTTTTATAAAATATATCTATATTAAGGTGTTTGTTTTAATAATACTTCGGAAAAAAAGTGATTTTTTGTGCTTACTATGCCTAAAAAAAGTTTTTGTAGGTAAATAATATAAAACTCAAAAGAATTTTGCGATTAAAAACAATTAGAAAATATACAAAAAATACAAAAAATATCAATTATTTATTTTTAATGATGCTAGCGAAAGCAATATCAACTGTTTGTACTTGTACATGCTGTTAAAACTTAATATCAATAAAAATTTTTCGGGTTTTATAACTCAAATGATTAATATTGAGGTTTATGTAAAAATTCTTTGTAATTTTAATTGTTCTATCTAACATGAAAATAATAATTCTATGTGAATACTAAAATTAATATGATATGGAATTTCTGCAATTTTAAATCACGATCAAATTTGAAGTGTCGGTCAAGCAAAAAATATCATAGAAAAATAATTCTTCAAATTAAAGCGTTGTTAAAATAATGACAAAAAATAATCAACAAATATTTACACATAAAGTATGTTTATTTCATTCAAAGTAGTTTTATTTCTAAATTTTTAAATTTTGGGGTTTCTCAAAATTTTTTGTATAAAGCTCGAGAGAAGTAATTGGTTTTATCTTCTATACTAGAAAATTAACTGTTTCAAAGGTCAACTACCTTTGAAACGCAAATTACAAACAAACAAAATTAATTAATCAAGAAAAAACTAGAAAAAAGAAGTGAAGTATTTTCAGTTGCTGTGAGCGATAAAATTTTTCATCACGAAGATATCTGGTGCAATCTATAAAAATAATATGCTTTTTTACTATATCAGAAATAACAAGGAACCACTTTGCGAGATCTATATGATTTTTTCGTAATTTTAATTGCTAAATAAGAACTATCGGCGGAATATTTTTTAAAGAGCCATTATGGTTTTCTATTGGTTATATAAAGCTTTATTATAAACTAAATATGCACCTCAAAAATTACAGTTTTTATCCAGTCTTGTATTTCTCAAAATTCTTTTTATTTTTATGGTTTTATCATATAAATTGGCAATAATATACAATGAATGTTGTATTTTCTGATGGGTTTCATTTTGTTTTGTAAAAAAACATACAGTTTTCTCCAAGTAAATGAACATTTTTATTAACATACCAACAAATAAATTTGTTTTTTTCATGCATCACCATTTAATTTTATTCTTCTCAATGTGTTTACATTTACTTTTAGAACACTAGTTGTCGCCATAATCTTTTCATACACATATTTATTCTAATTAAAAATTATAATTCTTTATAATGTTTTATAATAAAATTAACATTAAATGTCAGTATAGAAAGTCTTTAAATGGCCTTATAATTCATAAAAAATAGCGATATTTTAACCAATATTTAGACGTAATAAGATGGTGAAATTTAAATTTTGAAAATGTATAATTTTATGAGTTATTTGTGTGTCAATTTAGATCACAAAATATATTTACTAGATTAGCACATATGATAGTTTTTTTCATAATATTTTTAATGGAATAGTCTGATAAATACAATGATCAAAAAAAATTATTTATTAACGATTGTCAGCTTCTTTCAGTATACGTAAAACACAATTCAAATTATTTTTTAACCATTTGCAAAATTTATATTTCAACAAGAAAAAAAAAGTGTACCACATTATGAAGAATAACCAATTTAAATATCATTCTTTATCATGGTAAGTTGTACATTATTTTCTGTACCAACAGTGTGATGTTTTTGATGCAAAAATTTTAAAAAATGTGAAAAAACGCTTAATAAAAACAGTAGTATTATTATAGATCACACCAATAGGTATTTTTCATGCATTAATTTTATCGTGATGAATAAAAAAAACATTTATTATTTTTATTAAGTCTCAAAAAACCTTTTTAGGATTTATTCCAATATAAATGAGTAAAAATTTTTAATTAAAACAAAAAAAACAATTTAACAGAAAAAATGAAGTATTTTGATTTTAATGTAACTGTCAGATTATTCATCGATCACATTGTGAATTTAGACGATTAATTCTTCGTCTTATATAATCTTTACTTTTTTTATCACAATTAGCTTCTACAAAGCAAGTAAGTTGTGTAGATATTTCATTAATCAAATTCTTCTCATTTGTATCTCTGAAATTTTTGATTTTTGTTATCATTATTATTGCTTGTTTAAAATTATTATTGATTGACTTAATAAATCTTTTTAACGCCATTTCTTTTAGCATTAAATAATCTAACTTTTGTTTTTTGCTTAAGACAATCTCTTTATTAACTATTTTTTCACTCGTTGCTTTAAATGCGCAAAGTATAGTTACATACTGCGCGGTGTTAAATTTGACTAATAGAATTATTGATTTAAATTGTTTCACCTCATAGTAATCACCTGTATTAATATCATTTTTAGGTTGTAAAATCACACAGGACCTTCTTTCTTCCTGTAAACATTTTAGTAATACGACGCAACAACCATCGAATATATCCAAAACACGGTAATGATTAATTATTTTAGCGGTTACATCATCGCTACACATTATTTTTAGAATCAGAATTACAATTAAGCATTGAGATTGCGTGCAAAGTTGCATAAATGTATGATAAACAGTGTATTTATAGTTTTAATAACCATTGACATGCATTAAAAAAATGAAAACTTTCTTTTTTATTCAAATGTATAAATTTGATATATGACATCAAAAACCCGAACTTTTTTGTCAAAATATATTGATTCAATATATGACATCGTAAACCCCAATTTTATTTGTAAAACATTTTTTAACACTGTAAAACAAAATTTACACTTAAAAAAATATTATTAAAGCTAATTGTTCAAATACAAACGATATATCGAAGTTCATTTGTAAACTAAAATTTATAACATATTGTATCTTTTGATTTTTCAATTAAAATGACAAATGAAGTTTGATTACAAATTGAGAGTTTTAAAGGTGTTGTCATGAAACAAATATTATCTGTTCTATACTATATAATCGTGTTTACAAAAAGTGTATAAAAAAGGTAAATAATTACTCAATGAACAAGATGAGTGCAAACTGCTGACTTTTTTTAAAATTTTTTTTTCTGTTTTCGTAATAAAAAATTCGAACACACTATTTTTAACTTTTATGATTTCAGATGATGGCAAATTGCACAACAGTCATAAATAAAATCTCTAAAAAATGTAAGATCAAATAAAGTAATTTGATTGAAATTCTGCAACTTAAACTAGAATTTTTGAAAATAAGAAACATGTAATTTTTAAGGACTTAAAATGATATTTTTTTAAAAATCAACAAATACTAGATTAAAAATCTTTAATTTTTTCTTTGAAAGCAGAAATATATAATTTGTATTTGTTAATCGTGATAAATCGAAATTAATGTATAAAAAGCAATCTTTTGTGAAATTATGTGTTTAAATATAGAATCTTACTTTTATAATTTGTTTTTTACTTCTTTTATTTGTCCTCAGTTAGATAATTTTATATAGAAAAAGCTGTGAACTCATAAAGAATGAATAAAAAAAATTTTTTAGGTTTTACAGATCGTGCTACTATAATTTTGTTGTCAATTTTTATTTCCGATAAGATATAAAAATCCACATTAATAAAATATTATGACAGTTGAAAAAAATTAGAAATCAAAAATAGCTTATGTCTTGTCACTAAGATTACGTCTTTTGCACATTTTCACTGACAATTAAAACTTGAAGTATTTTTTTGGTATTACTGAAGTCAACATTGCATCTAAATCTATTTTAAAATTGTTTCAATAGAATTTTTTTACCACTAAATGTCATTTTTATTTTCTTTTATGACTTTATAGATTTAATTATCTATGTAACAAAAAAAGACAAAGAAGTTTCATAAAAAAAATGTCAAAACAATAATATTTTATCAATCTGTTAATACTTGATTTGTTCGCTGCGTTTTATGCATCCGAATATGCTGTATTTTTCAAGTATTAAAAGAAATAAGAATTACAAAACTCTTGCAATATCAAATATAATATTGTATCCTTGGAATTAAACCTGTCTACTTACAGTCTCATAAATATATTTTTCTTGCAATATAGGATTCTAACATCTAGCAATTTGCTACAAATTTATACATGGGTAGCTATTATATTTCTTCGATTTGGTTACAATAAATTCAATGTTAAAAAACAATTGTTTAGTACGAAATTTATTAGCGTAAACTGAGAATAGCAAATTAAAAAAAGATTAAAGTATGAAAAAACTAAAATTTTATTTTCATTTATAAGAATTTCATTTCAAAGCAATTTTGAAACACGTTTTATTAAATAGAGTTATTTACTTCAAAAAAATTTCTTTATTTGAGTATACATTTTCTAATAAGTATTTTTTCGAACTTAAAAAATTATGCATGATTATAAAGCTCTTTTTTATAATAACGTAAATTGATTGATTCATAATTTCCCATCGTATGGTAGTTTTATAACTTGATTATGATGTAAGAATGGATATAAACTATCAAAAGTCTTTATTGTAATAAAATTTATGGTATCAAAAAAATTAACATAAAAATTAAATTTATTTTTTAGGAATCGAGTAAAAATTATATTGATACTTAAAATATAAGGATTTTAATATAGAAAAAAAACTAATCTCGATAAATTTCTATATTAGAAATTGTGGTTTTATTTATTTATGAAAATTAAAAAAAGTTTTTAAGTGTAAAATTATTATAAGGGAGAAAAGATATGATTACTGGTAATAGTTAAAGTAGCAGCAATAATAGTTACTCTTATGTTGAAAACCAGATAAGAAATGAGCATTATAATAAAAAATCAAGTTTAATAGCAAACTTTCTTAAAAATTTTGTTAAAAACAAAAATATCTCTTTAACCAAGAAAAAAATTCAAACCTTTTTTTTATCCTGTTAAAAATGAAGATAAAAAAATTTTGCGAAAAAAAAATATTTTTTGATGTTTATTATATTGTATTACCTAAGTACAAAATGAATTTAATGGATGCTGAATGATGTTTTAGCATTGAAAAGATTATTTTAGCAAGCTGTTTTATTCCTGTCGGTAAAGTTTTTGCACGTTACCGCACAAAATTTTTTCTTTGTATATAATCTATTTTCTTTTATAAATTGTGTGAAATCACCTTTGCCACACATTTTTTCTTTTTGTTCAGTTTATAGTTTTATTCATATCTTTCGTTCTCTTTATATCGAAAAGTTTATTATTTTAATATAACACTTATTCTATGTATTTTGAAAACGTTTATCGTATAAAGTAGTGATCGCACTAGTTTGGTGTATGATTTACATTTTTTATGCTGTTAAGCATTGCAATTTAAATCTTGCATTGTGTTTTCACAAGTAAACATAAACATAAATACTGTTTATTTATATTAATATGGTATTATTTCTATTATTAATGATAAGTATACCTATATACCAGTTTTATCGCAAAAATAATACTATATTTAGTGATTATACCGTATTTGTCAGATCTCAGATACTAGTCTAATTTGTCTTTATGATCGAAAAATTATATGGTTCAAAAAAATTTTATCAATAGTTCTGCTAAAACAAAAAATATACTAAAATAAATTAATTTCAATATTACATCAGAATCACAACATTTTTGCAATATTTTTGAAGAATCGCAATTTTCCGATAGTTTTTTTTTGAAACGCCACTATAATTAATCAAAAAAACTATGTTACACAACTTCTAAACTTTTATGTAGCGACGAAATAAGATATGTGAGCAATAAAGATCGCAAAAGACGTAATAATAATTTTCAAAACATTCAATTATTTAGAATCAATATATAAGTTTCTTCATTAATATATAAATGATTTACATAAGGTAATAAATATAATGTATGCTTAGCTTTACACATATTTTAAATAAGTTTAGACTGTACACTATACAATTTTTTTAGGTCGAAACCTTTTCAAGCCGGTTTGTGAATTCTCATAACAAAAAAAAATTTAACTTACAGTTTGTGTAATATAAAATTTTACATTGGCTATATTGTTTCGTGGTCTAAAATGACAATATTGTTGTTTTTATATACTTTAAATATTTAATCAAGTGAGTTGCTTCAGAAAATTTTAAAACATTAAAATTTACTAAATTGTTTAAAATTAGAAAAATCAAGCTCACAAATCATTTATGTTTGGAAAATATAATGCCTAGATTAATTTGGAACATTTTTATTTTTATAATAACTGTAAAACAACCAAAAAAACATATTTTATTTTTGTTAGAATATCCCCGAATTTTTTAAAAGTAAATTGATGTAAACCGATCAACATTTTATTTGCTTTCCTTAATAAATATCATGTATCTGTAAAAAAAAGAATCTTAGAATTATATCACTGTCGATCATATTATTTAGCCTATAGATAGCAATATTATCTAGTGATTAGAGTCAACAAATATAGCTGCTCTTATTAATAACGATTATCATTGGTGAAAATAAATAACGTTTTTTTTCTAATATTTCTTTATTATATAGATCTTTATTTCATGCCATCAATATGTTATAAACGATATAATTCTGTTCGTTTTATTATTCAATTAAAAATTTATAAAAAATTATTCTTTAAGATGAAATGAAGATATTACTATAAATACAAAAAATTACTTGTGTGTATTTTAATTTTATTTTATTATTGAAAACTTAGTTTGGTCTATAATCAGCCAATAAAATTTATAATATGCTGTATCGCGTATAATTCTCATTTTAATATTTATCTACGGTGAATATTAAAAAT
This sequence comes from Edhazardia aedis USNM 41457, assembly GCA_000230595.3. Lineage (NCBI taxonomy): Eukaryota > Fungi > Microsporidia > Culicosporidae > Edhazardia > Edhazardia aedis. The sequence continues at coordinate 1,064,849 of AFBI03000004.1, forward strand.
TATGAATCAATGTTACTTATTTCATGATTATAAAAATATTAAAACAAGATAAAGTAAATATGCAAGCATAGTTTTTGACGGTTTTTTTTATATTCATTATATTTTTTCCTGCAATAATTACTTAATACATATGGAACGATTACAAAGTTTTGCGTCGTTTTTTTTATTTTTTGTCTAACTCGGTTGTTATTCTTTCTACCATCTTAATGATATCGGAACGCTTTTTATACTAAGTCCTGCATCACTTTTTATCTCATTGTTGTTATATATGTAAACAAACCAAAGATATGTTATAATATATTTTTGGACAAATATGAACCAATCAACCGCGATTTACTCCTATATATTGAATCAGTAAACTATTGAGCTTATGATTTGAATTTTGTCTACTTTCGATTGGTTTTTCTGTATTTTCCAACGAAGATATAGATGGAATAAGGACTTATTTTCAATTATATGGTCACTATTTAAGATTAAACTTTCTGTTTCCCTTGAAAACAGGTTTTTACTTTTATATATATATGAACGTTTTCATTTAAATATATAAGGATAAATTTATTTATTTAAAATGGTATAGTTATACTCATGTTAAATTCAAGTAAACTATTTATGTTTCAGAAAAATCTTCTGACAAGACGATATTATTTAGATAAAAATTTCATAAGACTTTTGCGTAGAAAAATAATGTGAAGTTCAACTACTTATGGTTTTATGATGATGTTTTTTTCTATTATCAAAATACACAGAAAAAGGCGTAAATAAAATTTTAACAAAAAAAATATAAAACTGATTTTAATATATGATTTTTTTTTTTGTATTTGTCAAAAAACATAAAACACTTTTTTTAATCAAAAGTCCGTAAAATTTAATTTTGAGAATAATTCGACTTAAAAAAGATGTGTTTGAAATTATGTCATAGTTTTAATTCAAAATTATATATCACATTGAAGAAAAACTGAAATCACGTAGTTATTGTTTTCATAAAAATGTTATCTTAAATTGTTTTAAAAATGTAAAATTATTTTTCTAAAAAATAAAAAAACAATGTTTATATTAACATAATTTGTTATTTTTTGATTACTCAGATATATATTTTTTATACGTATTTTTAGTAAATATTTGTTTTAAGAGGTGCTATTTTTTTTAATATAAATTTTTAGCCAATCTATAATGTAAAAAACTATCTGCATAATCTATATGTCATTTTTAGCAATAATTCCTTAAAACAACATTTGAAATACAATATTTTTAAACTAAGAAAGTTTTTAAATTTTAATGCTTTACTCGCTAGGTGGCAGCGACAAAGGCGTACATAGTAGCCATAAAGACAGCATGGTAAAGTTTGTGATTTATTAACGAAGGTTTCGGGGTCATTCCTGCGATTACCGTTTTTATTTATGCGCGTAGCTTTCGTTTCGCTTGTCCTTATTTCCATCTGTGTATATGGAACATATTTCTGCTTTTATAGCCCTTTAGGAATTAACTTTGCGAGGAAATCGTTGGTGGGAAGCTTTTTCTGGAGGGAAGATGCTTAAGTTACCTTCAACACCAGAATGATGTGGAATTTTCACCACATATAATTTTAAGCATTATAAAAACCGAAGTCATTTGGGGTATCTGTAAAAATAAGATTTCATGAACAGTTTACATATTATATTTACATATTAAAAAATATAATAATGCATATTTTTATAAACAAAATAGTGTTATTCATCGTAATTATATATTTTAAGTAATTTCATCTGCATTTTGTGTACATGATGATAAATTATTCTGAAAATTTTTTCCTTAAGATAAAAAACAATCTGAACGAAAAGTAATAATATGAAATTTATATAAACTAGTAATAAATTCCTTTCCCGATAAATGTTAAATGGTAAATGCATTTTAATACTAAAATATGCAAAATCTATCTAACTCAATTGCATCATATACAGTATGTATAACGGTAAAAACTAAGTGCAACTTTGGTTGAAATAAAACAACTGGTTATAAGAAAATTTATAATAAACGTAGAAGTAATTTTAAAACAAGTAATTTTTATTACTTTTATTAGAGCGAAAAAAACATATGAAAGATAAAAATGTTATTTTTTTGTGAAATAAAAAAAAAGCAATATACTTGTTGTGTTCAAAATGATGAGATTGATCTCTCATTTACTTCAAAGAAACATTTTTGATTTTTGATTTAATTATTAAATTATTCATCTTGACATTGAATAATATAATATGAATATTTATACTATTGCAACTTAAGTGAAAATTATGTTCTATATTAATATTTTTATTATTTTAATAATTTGTTTTATTTATCAACCTAAACTAACCAAATAAATTTAATTGATTATTTATTGATTTAATACCAGAATGAATATAAACAAATTCATCGTGGGCTAATAAGATAAATTTGTATATTCATTTTGTTTTACAAAAATCTTATTGGTTTAATTAAAAGCATTCAAATTTCTTATCAAAAAAATAATTTTTTAAGTTTCCTAGATGCATTTTATCTAAAAAGAGTTAACAAACAGTTCGCCTTCTTGATCAGTTATTTTTATAAGTTAAAACATCAAAACTTATAGATTTTTTGTATAAAAACACAATGTTGTTGTGTATGTGGTGATACGGCGAGTATTAACATCGGATACACAAATGTAAAAGGATATTTTGTTTGGGAACAGAAAAAAAAGAATATTAACATAATGATAAAAAAAGGTTAAAGGAAGATACTTAATCAATAAATATATTTTTCTATCTTTTTTCTGATATTTTTGTCTTTTTATCTTTCTATAGTTTAATCTCTCCTTATATTAGTTTCTTTCTCTCTCGTCTGAATCTTTATTGGTACAATTCTTTTATATCATTTCTACTCAAATGATACAAAAATAGAACACAAACTAAAACATTGAGTATTTATACTTACTCAAATTTTGATCATCAATAGTTCTTATAAACTATAAATTTTTTAAAAAATACGTTCTGAATATTTATGATTTTGTTGTTATTCAAAAATAATCTTAATATAAAGATTGTGCATAAAATCGAAGTGATGTATAAATTATTTTTTTTATACGGCTGTGTTTATAGAATTATTCATATTTATAAAAAAATTTTAATCCAATTGCAATAAAATTAGAAATGAAAACAGATTGTTTTTTTCATATTTGTCCTGTAACAAAGGAACATATCAATCTTTGAAAAAAGATTCTAATATACTTAAAATTTTTTGTTTTTGTAATTTAATAACATAATGTTTTTTAAATTGTTGGTTATTACAAATAACAATACTATTGCTGCTGTTAAAATTGCTATTAATATAAAAACTATTATTTCTACTACTTCTATTTTTACTACAATTTTTAGTATTAAACTTATTATACATTTTCTTTCTTTCTTTTTTTTATTTCGTTTCATTTAAAAAATTATTCGTGATTTTTTCTTATCTTTAAAAAATCACAAATTTTAAAATTGAAATATTTTTATATTAAAAATTTATGTATACAATTTCTTTTTTTTTAATTAAGAATATTTTCAATTTTTATTTTTAATAGACTAACATAATACTCTATTCTAAAAAATACTAAAAAAATAATATTGTTAGTATTTATTTAAGATATTGTGGGATTTATACCACAATTAACGCTTAGAAATTGTTAAATACGATCTTCAAATACCTAATTTATGTAGAATTTTCAAATTCAAATAAATATTTACAAACAATGAAATCTTAGCGAACAGTAATGACGCTATTTTTTACTTTAAATAAGCCATAGATTTTTGATTAATGTATTTGGCGATAGTAATTCTATTTAAATCGTACAACAAACAACTTAAACAGCAGTTTAAGTGTATATATTCAAAAAATCTATTTTAACAACGAAAAAAAGATAATTGTAGCCAATATCTATATAATTTATTTATATTGCTGCTTTATCATAAAAAAAATTAGCTAAAGATTTTTTTTATTATTATCTTACATATTAAAGTAAATTTTAATAATTACCTACAATTTTTACTTTATGCATGTGATTTGATTGTATTTTGATGTGTCTATGTGCAAATCTTCTTTTTCATGTATCTATGAGAATATTAAAAAAAAAATTTATTTCCAAATATCAAGGTAATGAATTTTTTAGGAAGTTGAGTTGAAAGAAAACCATATTTAAATAATAAATACTTGATTTATTACTTTAAAAATTCTTTTAAATTTTTTAAATTGATATAGTTTTTATATTACAATAGAAAAACAATCAAATATTTTATTATGAATTCGGGTTAGTTCATGCTGTGATTAAAATATCATTTTATCATTACATCAGTGTATGCAAATATAAAAAAGTAAATAATTAAAATTTTTTTATAGTAATTAAAATCAAATTGAAATTAAACTAATTTTACTGAAATTTAAACTAATTAAATTGACAAGATTTATAAAATATATCAATAATATAATTTTTAATTTATATTATAAGCTAAAAAATATAAATATTTATGTAATAATAACAATACACATCACATACATAAAAAATCTAACCCGAACCCTTTTTGATCTATTTTTGTGATAAAATCGGTATTTGATGAATACTGCCGCTAGTAACCATGTATTTTCAATATAATATGTTTTGTTTGACGTTCAATATAACAAAATATTTGCTATTTTAAATAATAATTGAGACATAACACATGCACAAAAATCCAAATTACTATTTTACATTAGCAAACCAATAATTATTAGAGAAAAAAGACTATTTAAACCATTCAAATATAAAAAGAACCCTAAAAAACACAATTTCATTGAAAAATAATACATCTAGAAAGATTATTTGTAAAACACTTGAATCATTAGCAAAAATAGTAGTTTTTTTTAGTAAAAGCATTGTTTATATTTCGTAAAAAAATATAAATTAAATTAGAAGATATTTTAAATATAAACTTTATTGTAATTTTTCAAATGCGTTTTTATACGATATATCTAGTTTTTGCAAGACAATCGTGGAAAGAAACTGATCTTCAAATTTAGTAAATTATTAAAGAATCTAGACATCAATATAATATGAAAATAATAATTAAATTTTTTTGCATTGTGATGTTTAAAGAAATGAATTTTATTTATTAGTAGAATGTCATATATAACGATATTAACGATTTTGACTACTTATAGCTTTTAAATTGCAATTTTATAGCTATGCATGTATATTAGCAATAAATTTTATCTGATTGATAGATCAAAAAGCAATTGATAAACCAGTAAATTGTTTTTGACTGCAAAAAAGGAAGGGAACATTAAATGTAGTTATTGCACGAATACGCTAACATACAATCTTGCGGCCTAATAAAATATATATTTAATAGCTTAATTTTTTTGATCAATATACCTAGAAGCATATGAACATGATAAAAATAAAGATAATTTCGTCAGGAAGTAATATAGATTCGTTTAGCATTAGTTTTATTTTCGGAACGTTTTTTTTATATTAATTTGTATTTTTCTCAACTTTATAGCAATTTTTATGCAAAAAAATGTTGCGATTGAAGCTTTAATTAAAATAACAAACACGATATTTTTCTAAAAATTACAAATTTTAGAATATAAATTAAATTTAAATAATTTTACAGTATTGAATAAAATTTAAAAGTATTTTCTATTGCAATTGTAAAATCCACAAAAGTTTGATATATTTTTTTTTACTTTTAAGCCATTATTTTATAACTTTTGCAAGCTAATTTTACATTTACTTGCATTTTTCTGTTTAGACTGCAAGTCTATATGTTATAGATATTTTCTTTACGACAAAAACAAATAAAAAATTTATTTGTCTGTCAAAAACAAACAAGAATTTCTCACGAATAATAATTCAACTACGTGATTTAGATAGGGATAATCTTTCTCTTCGTTCTTCTAGATTTTTTAACATGTTCTGTATCCCTTTCTTCCTTGATCTAGTTAAACGCTCTGATTTTTATCAATCTGTGTTGTTTTGAGTCTATTGTAATTTATTTTTTTCTTTTTTATACCTATATATTTTTCTTTTTTATATTCTGAGAGCTTTTCAAGAATTTTTCTGGTATCACAATTTATTTTTAAGAAACTTCATATAAAAGCAATTCAAGAAACTTTAACTCTTTTAATATTAAAGTTTAGTTTTTTTAAGATATTAAATTGTTTTATTGCAATTTTAACCATTTTTTAACATACTAAACATTTAATTTTTTTGTGATTTTATACTTTTTTTCAGCATATAAAAGAATCAAATTTATTATAGAGGCATGTTATTTTGTTTACTTCTTTATAGAAAATATTTGGTGTAATTTTAAAATTGTAATTAATGATAATGGTATATTAAAATCCACATTTTGTTCATTTAATCAGTTTCAATTTACGAGAAATAATTTAATCTGATATATATTTTTCTTATTATGCTGCAAAAAGATGCAATACTAAATTTTAAATGTCTAGGTAAAAAAATTAGTATATTTAGATTTTACATAATCAATCTTTGAAATAAAAATTTACTTTATTTTTGAATTATTTTGAAATATGTCTATTCTAATAGTAAAATGATATTTGTTGCCTGTTAGGGTGATAAAATTCTTTTTGAAACGTATAAAAGAACAAAAAGGTTGTATATCACTATCATTTTTATTGCAAACAACATCAATATTACGTCTTTTTTTAATTTTATGTCAATAAATGCATAATTAATATAACACTTATGTATTAATAACTAATTTTCTAAATGCGTTCTGCTACAATACAGTTTTTTTACAAGATTTTAAAAAAATTAAAATTAAAGAATATCTAATAATACAGATGATAATGGTCGCAGCAATTTCATTGTAATGATACTAAAAAAATTAAAAACGAAGCTTCACATATTAGTTACTTTATTTCCCCATAATTTGTATACAAAAATAAAGTAAATGAATATAATAATACATTTTCTAATAAAAATATTTTTAAATATATTTTTCTAAAAAATATAGTTTAAGTTACCGTATCTGTGCTATATTGTATAAAAATATTAGTACCATTTGTAAAAATTAATAAGAAATATAGGTTGAATACGAATCTGCAACGATTCTATAGAAATATAGCTTCACTTCGCACGAATATATTTTTTTTTTATCATGACAATGTATATTTTTTAGATTAATTAATTATAGAGAAATTATGGGTATGTTAGTCATATATATATTAATTTATAACTAGACAAAATATCCTTGATGATAATAATTATGGAAAAAATAAAAATTTTTATTAAAATTCAGAAAATATAATTTTTTATGCTATACAATTAAACATTTAACTTGCAGATACGTAGACATTTTGTATATAAAATTCCCTTTTAAACTGATATTTAGTATAATATCCAAACATCATATCGTAATATTGTGTTTTCACATCATATAAACTATATTTTTGTATCTATACGTCTCTATCCACACGTTTTAAGTCAATAGGCTTGATAGCAACTAATGAAAAAATCTTGATATTTGAACAAAAAAAGTTAAATCATGTTTTTTTACGTCGTAATTATATTTATTTTCAGTAAAAAAAAGCTCAAAAGCAAAAAATTTATTGTTAATATATTCTCACACATATATTTTTTGTATGTTTTTTTTAATATTTTTTAATATTTTTTTATGTTTTTTTGATTTTTTTTAGCAAATTTTTTGAATTAACGTCTTCATCTACGGTTTTTTATTAACGTGATAACGAAATTTAAAGCTGTTTCTTTTGTTCGTTTATATTTTGTAAAAACATAATCTTGTGTCATATATGCATGTAAAAAAGGTATTTAACTAACAAAAAGTATTTGTGTAGTGTTTTTTATACAGCTAGAAAAATAAACACATATTACTGAAAATATTTTAGAAACATTTTATAAAGTTATTTAATATTAGTAATCATTACATCGAACTAAACATTTGGCTAATAAATTTTTTTTATCAAATTGACGAATTTTTTTTTATCCTCAAACCTGTAGGTTTTTAAATGTGTTTTACATTTCAATGCAAACAACTAGGTTGATTTTTTCTTCATTATATGCTCGAAATTTTTTATTTGCCGGGTGTTTTATTATAATATGATGTTTTTTCATAAATCAAATTTATTCAAAGTAGGTATATATCAATGCCCAATATAAAACATTATCATCAGATGATTAGATGTAATGTTTCGCTAGAGGTTTTTACCCACTTTCCGTTTGTAGAAATATTTGAAGATGTATCGTTTTGCTCGGTTCAACTTCAGTTAGCAAAGTTTTTTGTGCTTTTTGTTAATCAAAAAGACCAAGCACTTTTATTATTATAAAAATGTTAATTTATAACATCATATATGAAGTTAATCTTAATATTTTACATCTATACACTATCAATTTTCGATTAAATTTATAAAAGATTATCTGTTAAATCAATATAAATTTATATGCTTCTCAGTAAGAAACAATTTTTAAAACTAAGTGTTTTTAATGTAAATTATAAATTACCCAAGAACATAGCAATTTGAACCGATTCGTTTTTAAAAACATTTAGAAATTCTAAAAAATTATGTGACACACTATACAATGAACTCAACGATTGTTTCACATTAGAAAAATCTGAGAGGCATTTGAATGTTTTTTAATAGTTCTGATCCAACAGAAATTTAAAAGATATTTTAATGAATTATAAACTATCTTGGTTAGAAAAGAACAAGATATTTAAATCTTTGTTTGATATATAGGTGTCAAAAAAACGTAAATCCAGAGGCTAAAGCAAAAAATTTCTTTATTTTTGATGCTAACAAATTCTTTTATTTGAAAAATGCTCTTAACAAACGAAAATATGACGAAAAAATAGAATTAAAGAAATTTGGAATGTGTTAATATTTATATATTTAAGAATCATTCATTCATAAGTGTTATAAGTAAAATAAGTATATTTGATGCATTTTTCTAGAAAAAAAAAATTTTATCATCTGAGATTTTCTTTCTGTGTTACATTTCTTATTTTAAACTTTGTAATTTTTTTTTTCAATTATATTGAATGTAATTAATGTTAACAGCAATAGATTTTTTTAAGTTAAGAATTTTATTAGTTTTTATATTTTTCGATTTGTAATATAATATAATGTTAGTAGAATATAGTACATAATTGGTATTATTAACATCTTAACAGTTTTGTTTAAATATTTTATAAGCTTAAAAATGTAAATAAGTAGAATTTTTTGCATTGAAGTGTCATTAACAAACTTTATAAAATTTTATGGAGTAAATTATACATTGTAAAATACACAATTAAATGTTTATAACGTAGATTTCTATTATTTTAGTCTTTTTCTCTGTAATTTTCATTTAATTATTTTAATTTTCATTTTATATCTTTTATTATTTTTCTGCGTAGAGTATGAAACTTTGACTTAATTCTCAATCATACAAAATATGTATGCGAAAATTTGGATAGTGTAATAAAAGATGCAAATTTTAATATTACATATTTCGGTTGATCTTTTCTAACACAAAAAAAGTATTTTCTACTAAAATTTCTAAAGAAAAATGTGTATATTGATTTTTTATGTTGTAGAAAAATTTTTTAAAATATAAAATATTTTTTACCTGGTTTTTTGACATAAATGTTGTTTTCGTTATAAATTTAAAAAAAATATCAGCATTTTATGTTTTTATGTTAGGAAATACATCAAATACGCAAAAAAAATCAATAAAATTTTATAATATACCGTTTTGCCAAACATTCCAAAATATTACGCAAAAAGAAAATAATCATATAAAATTATAGAATGGCAGTCATAATTACAAAATTATGAAATTAAAATAAATATACTATAATAATGCTAATTTTAACTTCATACAATACTGTTAACATAGTTTAAGGTTACTTTATTCAAAATTTTCTTGCATTATTAAAAAAACTTATTTTATTTTGGGTTTTTATTGTCATGATTACATTTAAAAGAATAATCATTGTAAAACAACCTAGTGTGTGCATTTTTTCATTATTCCTAACAAATCTATTGTGCGGTGTGTTTTTACTTGTTTTTGTACTGTAAAAAAATTATATGATGTCTAGTAAGATGTAGATTATTATTAAAATGATTTATTGGTTTTAGTATATATTTGATATTAAATTTTCTGAAAAAAAGATTTTGATAAATTTTTTCATAATTTAAACACTTTTATCGCTTAAAAATGATAAGACATATTTAAACAAGTGATGAAAAACATTCAAAATTTATTCATGCTTATATTTTAGTAAAAAGTTAGCTTTAATCGTCTAAAATATTGGAAATTTTTTTCCACATCATTTTTGATACTATCTGTAAAAAACTAATTTGCTTGATAGTTTTTATTTTTCTTATAACAACAAAGTTGGTATGTGTTGATGCATCATATATAGATTTTTATAAATATATATTAACTTCTTGCTAGGCATAAAATTTTTTTTAAAATTGTGTAATAATATAAGTAATTTTTTTGTTTTTTATATAAAATTATAAATCGAGTGGGTTTTAATAGTATACATGGTTCAAAATCGTATAAACGAAAGTGTAAAATCAATATTGGTTATAATCATAAAAAAGATATTTATTACTTATAAAAAATGTTTTCAGAACTTAATTATGTTTTTTATTTTGATATTCATTGAGAATTTCGGTGTTAGAATTTCACACGCATTTTTTTTTTGCTTTTGCAAAAAATTTTATTTTTAATGCAAATTTTATTGTGCTTAAAATTAACATTAGTAATAAAAACTGGTTTTTATAGTTTTTTTCATTTTTTTTGCTGCGATTTGGATCATTTTTAGGTACTAACCAATTTCCAATTTAAGAAGCAAGAAAAAATAAAATTGCTTGATAGTACATACCAAAATGATTTTTTCAAGAAACTGTAAATAAATAGATACTCAAATGCAGGAAAATTTTTATATGCTAAAAAAACGTATGAACAAATAGTAGCATTGTTTTCGCTATCATAGTTATCAAATTATATTATTAGCTTTCAATATAAGAAAACCGTGCTTATAAATTTTTGTGCTTTTTGTTAGACACAAAAAAAAATAGTTTTTATCCCGACATGTAAAATATACACATTTATTATAATATGATTTTTTTGATAATGTAGTGGCTTAATATAAAAAAACATTTTAGTTTATATAAAATTTTTTGTTGGAAAAACCAGATATTTTTTTACTATGGGTCTTAGTAAAAGAATAAAATAAATTAAATGCTAGCACTGCTTGGTATTAATTACTGCATTTATAATTATGCAGCCATTTAAAGTAATATTTTATTAGAAAAAAATCATCGAATGTTATTATTTACTGCATTAAAGTAAAGTTTTATCACTATCTAAATACTAATTTTAATACTTTATATCACATGTAAAACGCATCGAAATAAAATGATCAACATATTTTATTTAAATATACTATTATATAATAAATATTGAAAAAAAATAATTACGATTTAAACTTTCTTAATACACGAATTTCAACAAGAAGCAGATAAAAAATTGGCTAAAGAGAGAAAGACGACAACAAAGATAACAATAATCTTGGTGTTTTTTTAGAATGAAAATATAGGTGCACAAAATTCTAATGACATTTGTATTTTTTTTCATTTAAAAAAAACAAAAAACAAATATGCAATATATTCCTACTTAAAACGTAAAAATATTTATTTCATATGTAGAAAAAAAATTAAACGTGTGCATAGTGTAGTTTGGTAGCATTTAACAACTATATAACATATATGAACAATATTTTTTATCTGTAAAATTTTTACCAACTTCTCTTCAGAAAACTTTTAGTTGCAAAATTTACATTTAAGAAAAATAAATCTTTAAAAATAAAATATACAAAACAATATATAAAATATAGACATAAAAATGCAGTATTTGTTTTTTTAATACAAACTATTGCATTAAATTATCAGTCTAATCTTTCTATTATTCTGTATGTAAATCAATTGTAAATAAAATTCGCACAATCTCATCTATCTTTTTATTTTGTAACATATAAACACAGCAAAGGATTGTTTTTTAGCATGCATTAAAATTTTGTACCTAAAAGATTTAACTATTATGGATGGGGATTTTGCTCTGTATCATTGTAAAATTTTCTGTGCAGTTTATAAAAAATGTGCATTGAACAAAATAGATATCATAAAAATAACAAAAATTCACATATTTTCCTCTGAAATAGCTTACTATATTTTTTACCAACAAATCTATAAAAATAGTACCGGAAATAATTTAGGCATTATAAAAATCATTATTTCATCGATAATAACATAATAAAATCAATAAAAGTTATGTATTTGACTTTCAATAATGTATATTTGATATAGAAAAACAACACTATTTTATGTAACTATAAATATTCCTGTAGTTCATAAAAAATTTTGTTTTATATAATAAGGAAAAATTTTTTTTACGAATGCAAAAAAACTCTAATATAAGTGATTCTAAACTTATAAATAATCATTGATTATGGAAAAAACTTTAATTTGAATATTGTACTTTTATATTAAACAATTCCAATTTATTTTTAATGAAACTAATAAATATTTTTGCATGCTAACATTTAGATGAATTAAATGATTTATGTGTGATTTATTATGTTAATTGATTTAAATTGCCTTTAAACGATTTTAACAACTGTTTGTATTGATTTAGCACATCAATATATTTTGAAAATATTACCATCAAGCAATACAATACAAAAATTATACTAAATCAATTGAGTCGTTTTTTTATGAAATTGAACAACACTAATTCTATAAATTCTAAAAAGAAAAATTATTTAATAATAAATTATATCATACTTTAGATAATAAAAATCAATTCTCATATTGAGTCTTTTCCAAAATATTGATATAGTATAGACACCAAAGATATATTCATAATTTCAGATTTTTTATAAAAAACAAGAAGATTTGCAGTTAGTGCTATCTTTTACTTTTTCATAGTAATTTTTTATTACTGAATATCTGTTTTTCATTGCATATTTTGCACTTTTAACACGCAAAATATTGTTAACATCAATTAAAACATCAATTTGTATTAATTTTGGTATTAAAACGTTAAATATATAAATTTAAAAAATATTTGTTGCAAATGAAACAACATGATAACAATGAAGTAATCAAATATATATAGGACAATCCATATTGATGATGTTTAAAATGTTTTGTAATTTTACTAGACTATAGGCTAACGGTCAGATTAGAATTTATAACATGACATAACATTGCTTGTTGGCATAGAATTCTTTCATTCAATTTATAAATTTATGTGTTTAAAGAATATTTTGTAACCAAGTCATATTAAATATAATTGCTAAAAATTCCAACTCTATTATTATCTTTTAAAAATTGATGATTTAAAACTATTGTACGATATGCAATATTTATGAATAATCTAAATTAATAAATTCATATATATAAAGAAAAATACATTAGATTCTGTGTTTTATAATAAAAAATAAAGATTACAAATGCTTTCTACAAATTTTTTTGATTTGTTGCAGGAAAAAATTCTTTAAAATAATTTTATATGGTATTTTATGAAGTTTAAAGAAGTTTCAACTTGATTAATATTCCGAATCTATGTAGAAATCATAATCAGAAGCTGTATAATTGTTTGTTGAAAAGTGTGGCTTTTGCGGTAATTCATGACCAAAAATAATCTGAATAAATGAGCATATAACTAAAAAGCTATTTTTTCAAGTTCTATCATTTTTACTTCAACCAATAAAACCATCTTACATCTGTAAAGGCAACCCAATAACAAAATTATCAGCAAAATAATGTATTAAACATAAAAAATGTTTAACCAAAATAGTCATTTCTTTTTCTATTTGTATCTTAGATGATAAAACTGCATAAAGCAAGATATTACTCACCTTCAGTTTACATTAACTTAAAAGTTTAAAAAGATGTTTTTACTCATAAAACTTTTAATGAAATATTAAAGCCTTGATAACTATCAGGTAAACAAAGACAAAAATGCTTAATCTAATTATGGTTTACAACATAAATTTCAAATAAATAAACACCAATAAACAGTGTAAACTTACAAAAAATTCTTTTTTATGTTGACAGTCCCGAATCCATACAAAAATTAAAATTAGAAAATTTTTTTAAAAAAATAGATAAAATTACTGAATGCGTTTTGATCAGAAAAATACCAACTTTTATTATAAAAAACAAAAAATTCACGCATCATAATATGTTACTGTAGAGAAATAGGAAAAATAAATTTATGAATGTGAATATAAAATCTTTTGTTGGCATGTATGAAAAGTTTATACGCCTTTCTTTTTGAAATAATGATATGACTTAAATTTTTCTAAAAGCATTACGAATAACAGATGATGTAGTAAATAGACTAGAAAGTTTTTTTTATTTAAAAAGTTCGTAATTTTAATTTTGCAGATCTGATGATATGTTTTCGAATTCGACATTTTCAAATAATTCATAAGCAGAATTTTCAAAAGAAGCGTTTAAATCATTATATTTTAAGATTCTGTATTTTTCATAAGCTTCATTAAATATTTTTCTTAATTCATCTGGATTTGCATTTTTAAATTTTATGATTTTTGAGATTATATTTTTTATATCATTAAAAACTATTTTAATCGCATTTTTTTTTAAGTTGCAAAAGAAGATATTTAACTTCTTCATAATTATTTAAATCTATGCTTTCTAAAATATATACTTTATCAGCTATCTTTTTATCGATGCTGTCAAATAGAAATTTCGTTTCAACAAAACTACGATATCCTACCATGTAAAATTTAATTGCAATTTCATAATCATAAATGTCATAATACCTGCATCCATTATGATCATATTTTGGATTTAAAAGTTTTTGATACTCGGATAGAAAAGGAATATAAATCTTTCGAAGTATTTCACATAAATCTGTGTATAGCCTTGTTGAATCGGATATAATATCTTCGTTTAGACGTACTTCATTGTTACACGTTATTTTGAATGCTAGAAAAATAACTAAAATGTGAGGTCCCACACATACTTGCATGAATAAGTGAAAGGCAATGCATTTATAGCCTTTAAAAATTGGCATATATTGAAAATATAATAAATTTATATTTTATCAAAATATATTCTTTTAAATTTGACAGCAATATTCAATAAAATTTTGCGTCGCTTTTTCAAATTTTTATAATAATATTCATTGGAATGAAATTCTTTAAGCAAATCTATTAAAAATATCTCATAAAGTTGAATCAACAAAAACAAGATCGAATTCTTTTATACTTACTCTCTTTTGTTTGCTGTATAAAATATATAATAATTTAGATTCACATTTTATATCGTTATTATATGTGCTGTAATTCAAAAAATATTTTTAATATGCAAAATATAATTGTGTTTGCATCAAACGATAAAAAAACATTTTTTCTTGTAAGTCAAGAATACAAACAACAAAAAAACACATAGTACATGTAATTAACACAAATTCTTTCTTTAAATGACAATTTTAATAAAAAAACAATATTGCTTAAGAATGTTTAAACAATTAGTTATAAAAAATAAAATTTAAAAAAAATAAAAATATTTTTAGAGATTTTTGTGTGTTATACCTTTAATTATTCAAACCAACATTATATTGATTTTTTTTGGAAAATAATCGTTTTTTATATATTTAATTCAACTATATAGGTTTCAATAAATCAAATTTTTGCAAGAATAGCAAATCGATATAATTTAGAAAAATCTGTGTTACTTAATCTTAATTTATGGTATAAACCCAATTCATGTGTAAAAAACAATGCCAAAACCAGAGTCTACACTTCAATTTTTTTTTATTATTCAATATGTCTATTCTTTTTTTATATTGATGATTTTGCAACAAAAGGCATCACAAATCAAAATTAATGAATTTCTAGATTTTCTTTTTTTGCAGAGCATGCTACTAAAACTTTGCTGTGAATTTTATTTACAATGAGATAAAAAAATATATGTAGAATTTTTGCATTTTCAAAAAATTTAGAAATATTCTTTATGATTTATTCGATAGATAAATATCAAAATTTACAAATATTTGAATAAATTTTATTTCAATGAAGTGGTTTTTCATCGTACAGACCAAAACTATATTTTGATAAACTATAGTAATCGCTCTATTAGAATTAATTGCCAATAAATGTAATTTTTTTCAATTATGAAACTACAAGCTTTGTTTTCAATCTAAAAAAACTGACATATATTTCATAAAATCAATTTTTACAAAATGATAAATTACGAAAAAAAGTTTTGAGAATTAAATTTGAATTGTGTGAATTTCGTTATAAAATATTACAATTTAAAAATTTTTACACTGTGTGTTTATAAAACTAATTATAGTATCTTTGTGATAAAATTCTAACTTTATGGCATTTGTAGTCACCACTAGCTAATTAGAATTTTAAAAATACAATTTTTAACGCTATATGAGATTCTAAAACCTATTAAATATAAATATTCATAAATAATTAAATAGAGATTGTTCAATTTGAATTAAAAAGAATAGCTTTTTATGCATATTCATAGTGCATCTTCCTGATCCTGTTTATTTTAAGTTAAAAATTTTACTTGAAATTAGAAACAACTAAAAATTATATTTTAAGTTATAAATTGTTATGAAAATGGTAATTGTGCACTTAAAAAATAAAATTCATAATGTTTTTCAATTTTAATAGTAATTCGTTCAATTTTTTTTATTCTAGTCTGTATTCAAAGCAACTTATAATATTTTATAGTGTTTGATAGACATTTTTTAAAAGTAGAATGTTATTTTTATGATAATACTTAACAGATAGTATTTTTTTAAGCTTTAATATAAAATTTTAAGATTCAATAAACGCATTTTCTGTTATAAAAGTTTAGTTGTAAACTAATTAACCAGAAAACAGGTGTTTTTGTAGTACATTATAATGTATTTCGAACGAAAAATTCATATAAAAGCTGTTGGGCAATAAATTTTAAGCTACAGTTTTTGCGAAGGCGATAATCTATATAATTCGGTCAAAGAAATGTTCATCTAATCATTAAACGAATATCTCTTTTTTAGACGATTTGTTTGAATTTTCACATTCTTTTAGAATATTATTTTTACATTTAGTTCTATTAAAGTTTTACGAATATATAAAATTTTCTTGTTATTAAAACAAATATCTAATCAATACAACGAATAATTTTTTATGTTATAACAACATTTTAAATATCACAAAGATACTATTAATAAAACATGAAATATGCTCACATATATCATTGAACTTTAAAATATTGATTTTTTAAATTGAAATCATCTTTATCACAAGTGCATATACGCCTTAGATTATTTTTCTTTTACTTTAAGTAGTGATAGTTTTTTTGTGCTAATCGAATTTTTATTTGTTTTAATTATAAATCGAGTATATTTAAAATTTGTTTAAAATAAATACATATTATGGTGATTCACATCACCACAACTATTTATATATTAAGGAATACAATAATATATTCTTATTTAGTTGTATCTATTATTGAAAAATTTTGTCTTTGATTCAATAACTGATCTTTGGCTATATTGTTTGACATTTCTTTTTCCCAAGGGATAAAAATAAAAGAAATCTGAATTTTTATTTTCTAAAAAAATAAAAAGTTAAATTCAAAAGTCACACACTATTCTATAAAAACCCAAAGTAGGTGTTTACAACAAATTTATTTCGTGTACCTGTTTGACTCAAATTTATGTGTTAGTGTGGTATTAATTACCACATTAATTCTTCTTTAATTAATTTAATTTTTCTTAGAAAAAATGCAGCATAAAAGCATTTATAACCCTTAATGAGGATGAATAAAGAAAATACTGCACAAACAGCAAAAGAATGTTATAATCGTCCACAAGGACTCAATATTCTAAATAAAACTTCTTATACCAAAAGACCCAATAACAATACCAGTTATTTGGAAAATTATTTTAAATCTGGCTTTTTTCCTTATTTTAATGCCACAGTTAGGTATATTGATTACTTTACAAACAGATATAAATAGTTGCCTAAAAAAATAAATTAATCTGCAAATAAAAACTAATAAATTACAATAGATAAAGGGCGTTACTTTTCGCAATTTTTCGCATAACTGTGATTTAAAAAAATTTTGTTTACGCCATAACGATTATAATTACATTTATAAAGAGAACGATTGCAGTGTATGCATATCTGCAGCAGTAATGTTACCGATTATCAAGGCAGAGTGATTGTGTAAGACAAATTTTATCAATAGCGTACCAAATCTATATAAAAATCATGCCTTTAGTGTTTTTTATGTTGTATTTTATGGTTTTATAAATTTCTAAAGCTGTAAATACCATTAAGCAATAATTTTTTAGCACAAAAAAAATTTATATGATTGATAATGTTTAATATTCTAATTACAATGGCTAAAAATTTTAATTAGACTAAATCTCTGATGATTCCTTGATTTTTTTGTTTCTAATTATCGATCGAATTAACCTTATTTCTAAATCTATTTTGAACAATATGGGATAGTAAATCTATGAATTCAATAAAAAATTATTATGGTGCATAAAAATTTTGGTTTTCTGTGCCAAATATATCATAATATTACATCTTTTGATGTTTTTTTACTGGTGGGTCTCGGGTGTTATACCTCTTTCCGACCGTATAATTCTTGACATTATTGAAAAATTAAATTCAATTAAATTATTAATTGAGAATAGAAAGAAATATAATTTTCTTGATGTGAGTTACATTAAACTGATACAATAATCAATGGTTTTATAATATATGTCGTATTTTATTTAGTTTGTAATGTTATTCTCTTTTTCTTCATTTTTGTTTTATTGTTATTAATTTTGAGCATATATTGCTATTAACATTAATTGCCTCTAAATGCAGGATCCTACTCCAGTTTTTTTATAGAAGAAGGCCTACATAAATGCATTTTAACCTCTTGATGAGGGTTGTTGGCATATTCTTCCACGTTTATATCTTATTGTGTTTCGATAAAGATCAAAGTTCTGTTTTATAATATATAAGCAATCTTTTTACTTTATTTATAAAATTATATTGCTCTTATTAATACACATATTAAAAATATATGCATTATACTAAGTTGTAGCTAAATATCTTTATAGTTATAAATATTTTTTGACATTTTTTTCCTGTCTTCGTTATTAGCGTTTTTTCGGCTTGATTTATGTTCTTCTTTGTAAATAAAAATTTGTAGTTGATATTATAAGTATTAAATTATCAATAAAGTGTGTAATTTGTAAGACTTTTTCTGCAGAGTAGATGTGATTCTAAATAGCAATATAGTCTTTTCATTATTTAAAGCATCGATATTCTTTACAACAACGATTATCGCAAATTATAAATACAATGGTTTTAATTTTTGTATTATAGTCAAATTCAGCGTGTTAGATGCATTCATTTTCTAAAAAATGTTTTCTTCATTTCAAAATGGGTGTTATGATCAATAAAATTGGCGCCTTTCTTTTTTAAACTTTTAAAAAAATTTTTTCTAAGTTATTTTCAACAATACTCAATAAAAATGGTTGACAATATTAGAAATATTGTGTTTTTGTGACTTATTTTTAAGTTATTTTGTATTTCTAAAAACAATACTTTACTTAATTCTCAACTATTTATGAAAATAAAAATTATTTTGTTTAATTAAAATGCTAAAACTCACCAATAAATTTGTATTCATATAAAACTGTAATCGTCTTTTAAAAAACAAAGTACTTCTCAAAAACACTATTATTGGAAAGGATTAAAAATTTTATCTACTAGATTTTAATAATTACTCAATTATGTCCGTATAACCTTTTTTTTGATTTGATAATTTATTCATAAATATTTCCATGATCGCATAAAATTGATAAGATATTCGTAAACAATAGATATATCGATATTCTATAATTGATTCTTAGTTCAATGCAACTTTTTTATTTTAGATAAGCCTGAAAGGCACGTTATTTTTTTTGAAATTGAAAATAACGTAAAACAGTACAAATCAAAAAAACAATATCTTGTTAATATGCGTAGTGTAATAAAAAAAAAACAGAGAATGTTTTTAGGTAGTATTTAAATTTTTAAACGCAAAAATTTTGCCAAGATATTATGTAACATAATGCTTCTATTTACACTACAATCCAAAGGTTTTCATGTTTTACTACACATAAAGATTAGTTTTTTTATATTATATTTTTTGGTAAATCTTTAAACTAAAGTTTCACACACTATGTTTATGCTAAATGCCCTTTATTGTTACATAATTAGCGTTTATTTTTTCAGCAAGCAATATCATGTATCAGAAATTAAATTTCAAAAAATGTCTGTTTGCTTTGCCTCATTATGTGGTAAATGTAAAAGGCGAAAAGATTTTTTGCAATAGAAATGCTATATCAAATAAAAAAAATATTGAGAAGAGTTTTATTTTGAATAGTCTAAATCGAAGAATAGTCTCATTGCATTTGTTTGTAGTCGCATTAATATCTTTTTGTCTCACTTTGTTTTTTGGGGGTACAGATAATGTTAATATTTAGACAAAAAAAATGAATGAAAAACTAGAAAAAATGATGTGGTATGTATAGGTAACTTTTTTTTTGCATTTTAGCTATTAAAAGGGTTTTTGTGTCAATAAACAAAATATTTTAATTTTTTTGATTGTATTTTGCAGATATTTTTAAGGAAATTCACAATATCGAGAACTTTATCATTACTTATAACATGAAATATATTATTAAATCAGAAAAAGGTAATTATATAAGTATTAATTGGTTTATGTTAGTTCTTTCAGATGATATATTATCAGCGTTTTGATTCAAAAGACGAGGTGATTATAACAATTGTATATAGGAAATGAAATTGTTACTATATGAATATCAATTTGATAATGTGTAATATTAAATTCTATTGTCAAATAATCTATGTTTCATTTTTTCTTGGTGTCATTATTTAGATCTTCTTTTGGTTTAAATTAGACTGAGGAGTGTTTTAACATACCCATTATCGATCACAGGTAATTTTGTAAAATCATTTTACAATTCATTACAACTAATTCATCAATCTTAGTGTTTATATACACCTCTTTTTTATAATCAACTTAGGTCAACAGTTAAAATATTTTGTTTTTTTATACTTTTTTAATTTTTTTAAAAAATCTGAATGGAAAGTTTTATGCTTCTCATAAGTTTTCTTGTTTACTATGTATATATTTGATCTTTTTATAGATTAAATGATGAAAAAAGTTTACCTGCAAAATTTTTGATATTGTAAACAAATATATTATTTTGGAACAGAAGTATACAAATAGAATACAAACTTTTTTTGCCTTGTGTAAATATAATGAAAGTAAATTTATTCATCCTTCAGAAATATTGAACATAAAAATTATTGAAAAGATGTGTTTATGAATTAAATCTGTTGTTATTATTATACATTAGAATACTATTTTTCTTGAACAGTTTTTTAGAGGTTTCTATATGTTATGATTGTATAAAGTTATTAATTTTTCTATAAATTTGCATTTCTTAGACTGAAGAATTTTGTGAATAAAGAATATATAATGAAGAAAGAAAAAAGATTATGGTATTTCTATCAGATCGAAAATTTTTTGTAGGTTGTTTGTGTGTTATTATGAACGTTTTTTTCTTGATTACAGTTTTCTGTGTATATTTGGAATAATGACTGTGTCGATATCAATTCATTTTGTATTGTTTAAAAAAAGTAGGAAGTGATCTAGCTAAACCTATTTTGATTTTGTGACACTTCACATTGTAAAAAGTTTCTAGAATATTGCTAAAATAAATTCAAAAGATGTCAAAAAATATTAAGTTGAAATTGGTAAATTTTTGCTTCGTATGTTAAAATTTGATAATGGAAACTAATTGAAAATGTGTATCGATTCTAGTTGTTCCATAATTAGTAATGGATACTACTTTATCAAAAGTTTGAGAATTGGCAAAAAGACCGAAAAATACATATAAAAATGTTGTTTCCTCTACATATAAACAACACCATGATGGTTTCAAATGCAAATAATAACTGTGTGGTACATATTCAGTACCACAAATATTCAATAACATAAATTGATTATTTTAAATAAATACCATTCCAAAACAAAAACATTTTTAATATACAAAAATGATTTATAATAATGCCTCTGGCCGAAATAAATACACGGTTAAGAACCTCAAATTTATGCAAACATGTTTTGGTCGCGGAAAAGACGGTGCAGAACAAGTGAAAGCGACGAATTATGCCCCTTTGCCGTTCGTTGCTTGAATAATACTTCAGATCAGGCAGCATACCGTTGTTCCACCACAAAAATATAAAAAGTTTACATTTATAAATAAATATTCAATTACCAAAAAACCGTTTTCTCTCGTTTTAACAAACATAATAATGATAATAGCTATAATTATAATAACAAATTCATTTATTTTCACAATATTTTAGAAAGTTATAACAAAAATAACCAAATTTCCAAACTGATACACAATTTGAATAATATATATTTCATGGTGCTATGTTTTGTCAACTAACTTGGTGTCTCGTTTTACTACGCTTAATGCATAGAATGCAAACAAAAAGAAAAATATAAAATACGATTAAACAAATTTATTGATAGCACAAGACACATAAATTCAATATTTTTTTATATTTCCTTATGTATTTTAGACCTAGAAATCAGTGTAATCGTCTGTTAATATTTTCATGCAAGTTTTTTATTTTTTTTCGCGAAATTAATTCAGCAAATAATTCTTCTTTAAAGAAGATCAACACAGCAATATATATGTATTTTAAAAAACTTTTTATATATATAATCAATATTTTCTAACATTAATAATGTTCATAAAACCTAAATTTATCTATAAATATACATTATCTTAAATTGCTTTTAAAAAAACGACTTGATATGTTAATCAAATTTGGAAAAGGATTCGTGACAATGTACAAAATAATTTAAGCTAAAATAAAATCAAAAAAAGTTAATAAAATCGAAATTATGCGTTATTACAAAAAAATTGGTGTGATTGCTATCTACACTTTGCACGATTGTTTTTAAATGCCTTTTTTTATTCAAAACCAACATATATTTTTATCTTTTGGTAAAAAATAACATCTTCATCCTCAATAAAACTAACATTTTCACACGGGTTAGTTGCACTATCAATTTCAAACCCTTCAGTGGATTTTTTTAGATTCAAACTACTAAGTTTTGGAAATAGAATATGAACTTGAATTTTTTTCTTGGAAATTGATGCCATTTGATATTTTGACTTACTAAGCATATGATTTTCCAATGAATAAATTGTTTTTTGTCCTACGGTAGAAAACTTCATTAAAGCTTTTTTTAATTTGTGCTTTTGAAAACTTTTTCTTAAAATGCTTGTGAATTTTATAGATATAAATTCTAGTTTGTTTTCAAGATCCAAATACTGATATGAACTTTTATTATTATTGGCCTTTGATTTATTGTTTGCTACAAATTTTTTTAATTCTTGATCTAATTCTTCCAGTATTGAGTTAAAGAAATTCAACAATTTTACCCCTTCAACTATATCGAAACCATATATGATAAAACATCTGCCAATTCCAGGTGTTTTGAGATAAAATGGATAATAACAAAGAGCAATTTCAGGTGTTTTTTCCATTGAAAATCTGTGTTCACTGGATATTCTTTGCAACAATTTTTTTGTGTTATCTATTGTAGTTTCATGTGTAATTGTTGAATGTAATTCACTGCAAGATACCAAATGATGAGCCACCAAATCACACAATTCATATAAAAATTCTCTTGTTTCTCTTTCTCGTTCTTCTCTTTCCTGGCGTATTTCTTCTACCTTATCAAGAATGTTAATTTGGTGAACAAAACCGTTGTTTGTTGTTTGGGATAGATTTTTTGTTTTTGATAAGATTTTTTTAGATGATTTATCAATTACAAGTTTTAAATATTTTAATATTTCATGCAATTCGTAGGTATTTCTAAGTAATATTTTCGTTTCTTCTGTGTTTTGTTTTCTAATTTTTTTTCTATTTGAGCATATTCATCTAAATTAGTTATTTCATTAAAAATAAAAAGAAAAGAAGAAAATAAAGATCCGCATCTTCATCTTTTTTGCATTTTTCGAATAAATCTTTTATGGTTTCTGGTGTAAAAGCAATGTTATTTTGGGTAGAATTTGCAATTGGATTGACTTTTTCAGCATTGATAGCATACGAACCGGATATGAATTTGGTTCCATCATTTGTATTTTTTTCAATGAATTTTTTTCGCACTTTAAACTTGTCAAAAAATATTTAAGACTTTTTTTATTAAAGATAGGCTTTTGGCCGGATCAGAAAGTGTAATTCTGAGAGCTTTCTCCAATTCTTCATAAGCAATATGAGCTGTTTCTTTTTTTTTAAAACATTCGGGATTTCACACACTTTTATCACTAACAGAGACGGTTTCTGATATTTCAGATTCTTTTTGAACGGGATTGAAATTATTTTTCGTTTTTACGCGATGTTTTTGTACATTTTGACAATGATTTTCATTCGTCTCGAATAAGTTGCCTTGATAGTGCTGGGAAATGGATTTCATATCACTTGTATTTCTAATTTCTACTTCTTCTACTTCTACTTCTAGTTCTTCTAAAGGCATAGATGTTGTTGAAGTGTCAGTAGAAGCTCCACTGTGCATTTTGTGTATTAAAGCAAGCAGCAAAAATAAATTATGCTTTTTAAAAAATCTTATTATTAAAAATAAATTCTCTTTATCGCACTTTCTACATTCCTATAGTTGAACTGAATTCTTCTTTGACAAATCTGCTTTTCTTACAATACACCAATTGGCATTTTCATTTTATTATTCATTTTTTGCCCAATCGAATCGAACAAATGCATTGATTTTAACTTCATATTTCGCACATAATTCTTAATATTTATAGTTTTTGACGTTTTTCTAATTTATTGACTATTTCCTTTAAGAGTTGAACTTCAAATTGTATCGTTTCTTTTCAGATAGTCAAAATTTAAATATGAAACGATAAGATAGTAAAAATTTTTAAAAATGAATTCTTTTTAATGTTTCTACCAGAAAAAAATAATTTGAAATGCAAATTTAATAAAAAAAAACAGTAAAAATGACATTATAAATAATGTTATTGTTGTTTGGCAACTTTTTCGTTTAAGTGTGTTTGAAATGTTCTACTTATTGTTAATATATTAAATAAATATATTTGATTTTTGAAAAAACGATAATATTAAGTATCCTTGTTCTTATTGTTTAGGCAAAAAAATTCAATAAAATATTTTACTATCATAAAGCTAGAAATTTAAAAGATGAACATGATTTGTAATTAACTGCATAATTTAAAAATCCTGTATTAAAAAAAAAACAAATACAAAGCTAATAATTTAAATAAAAGTATTAATTTAGCCAATTCAAAATAAGAAGGCAAACATTATATTGAATAAACCTTTCGAATAAGTTAGTTTTGAATGCAAACTAAATATGAAAAAAAATTTTAAAAATTATCTATAGATTGTTTCTATTATCTTTTGTTCTTAAAAATTAAATAATTAATCTAAATCCAAATCTTATTTCTATCACACAATTTACAACTAAATATTAAAATCCATTTGTTTTGAAAATTTTCTAGTTTTTCGGATTTTTTTTAGTTCACTTTAAGAAAATATCTTAAAAATTAATTAAATCAAAAAGAAATCCGATTTATTTTTGATTTACTTGGGATTATTTAAATGGCCGAAAATTTAACATCATTCTTAAAATTGAAAGCATTGCAAAAAAATACAATTTAATAAAAAAGAAAAATAAAAAATAATTGAAAAACATTTTAAATTAAGTGAATTATAAGAATAGAAAAAAATATATGTCTTTTTATTGTGAAATAACATGAAAGTGTCGTAAATTTTGCGTTCAGAACATTTCGGCGAAATTGTTTCGCTATCTGGGGAATCAAAAGGCATTGTAATTGGCCAATCAGATACCCAAAAAATGCGCAAAAAAAAGATCCCAGAAATATTCGAAATCGAATCAAATTGTTTAGAAATTCGTAAAGAGGAAGATGGATTATACAAACAAACTTGAAAAACTTGAAATAAGCTAAAATTGAAAATTAGGCGAAATGAATATATATACGTTTTAAACCATTTTTTTGTATTTTTTTTATTATAACCATCTTAATATCTACAACTTTCTCATTTCTTTTCTTACCGTTAGAAGATATTAAAAAATATGTGTTGTATAATTTGTATCATTTTTTATATATAAGCTTATGATATTAAACTATAGAAAACAATTCAATTGCTTTTACTCTATAAATAAAAACATTTAAATTTTTTATTTTGCCAACAATTGTAAAATTTTTTCTTTTAATTAAATGTAGCAAGTTTATTAAAAATTAAAAAAAACGTTTTTATTTATTAAATATTCAATTTTGTAACTAGTGTATTTTTTTGAGTTTAATGAGGAAAGTGAATGCTTAAATATTAATTATTCATTTTCAAAAAGAGTTTCATAATACTTATACAAATAAATTTTTATGAAAACTGATAATTTTATTAAAAAAACACTTAATAAGTAGATTTAAAAAAAATAAACATACAAAATGCTTTCATCTAAAATTTATAGTAGAGAATGTGTGGTATCCATCGGATTTCCATTTGCTTGAATGATATAATTCAATAAATGAATTGCTTTTATACTTATTTTGTTGCGCATAATTCAATTTACTGTAAAAATTTATATTCTTTTCAAAATTAGAAGAAATATTATTTTTATTTTATTATTAAATTCTCTGCTTTTATATTTTAAGCATAATTTTTTTGAATATTATCATTTAATGCTAATTCGTTCGAATTGTGTAAAATGTGTCAAATTCTGGTAAAACTGAAACAAAATCAATTTCTAATTAATTACAATAAACGGAAAAATTTCAATTATTATTACCAATAGATGTTGGCATACAACAGATTGCTAAACTGGAAAGATTTTAAAGATCGGATTTGTGTATTTTGTATTTTTTAATGAATTATTTGGTCAGATTTTCTAGTTTTAACGACAAGAAAAATCATAGTTGAATTGAAATTGACAAGAACAAATTAAAAATACATACGAGCAAATTCTAAGAATTTAGAATAAACAAATTGCCTTTTATTATATCTAGTAGCCATTTTGCGCTTGATATTTCAACAATTAATCATTTTTTACAGCTAGTCTTTTTTCCCTAGCAAGAAAAATTTAAACTTTTTTTCTGTGAAGCTCTTTTTATTAGTGTTATAATCAAAAATGCTGTACTATGCGATTAAGCGATAAAAGTCTCATATAAAGTGGTTGTGGAGGTGTGTGGAGTGATCAAATCATTTCTTTTAGTAGGTACCTCTAATGAAGCCATAGAATAAAATCAAAAATAAAAAAGACTATAAAATCTCAAGTGGTTTTTTTTTAGTTTTATTTAAATCATTATCTTCAGTAAAGTCTTTATGCTATTTCAAAAGTTAGTAGCTTTGCATATTCGTCTTTTTTATTTTTTGATGGATCCTTTTAAACTCCGCTATTTTATTATCAACTATTAAAAAACATAACGCGAAGAACATTTGAATCGTTTTGTTTAATATTTATCCGCAGAGTTTATATCTTAACTTAATTTAAACATGGTTTTATATTATTACATTATAATGGGTTGTTTCAAGAGAACTTTAAAGGATGCCATGCGACAGCTTTTTTATCCTTACAATTCTCGGTTTTCATTCACCATTTTTCAAATTTTCATATATGTAATATTGAGTTTATAGAAGTTCTTAGAAGATAAAGGAGTAAGAAATATAGTTAAATGCGAAATTGTTAGGTATATAAAAAAAATGAAATGTAATAGGGACAGATTATAATTACCCACTCTATTTTGTTCCATATTTCGCAACACTTATCAAAGAAGATGGTTATATCTTTTACCACAGATAAAAAAATTTTTTTGCACTTGAAAAATTGTATTTACTGTGCATCTATAAATTAATGATTTTAAATTATTATCATTACCCTTCCTGCATACAGACTTTTTTACTTATAGTTTCTTCTACAACTAACGCTAATTCTTTTATAATAAATATGCATTTGCAATTGTCAGCTCAAATTACAGCATTCAAAAGAAAGGTTTAAAAAATTCAAAAAATATGAAATAATGAAAACGGTCCATGATTATTATCAAGAAAAAAATCGATGATCGGTATCATGTTTTTGCAAAATTATTTAAGAGTTCGATATAAAATAAAACGGAAGAAAATTTTTATACCAAGGAACGGTTACCCAGTGCAGTTATACGTACGGATATAAAAAAGATATCATATCGACTTTTTTTTCTATTTGTTATATTCTTATATATAATCTACTCTTTTTAGTCAAAACACAGACTCTATTATAATTACGCATTCCGTAATTTTTAAAAAATTGCTTGTTTATAAATCATTAATTTTTCAATTATTTGTACCCAAAAACGCTTTATATTATATTCATCCTCTTTTTATATGCAACTGAAATATTAAAAATTGTTTTCATTTAGCTTCTCGTGCTATTATTTCGTCTTTTATTGATCCTATTAGTGAAAGATTTTTTTTTACTTTATGCAATAATATTCGTTTCTTTTTCAAAAACATTTACAGCCGTTTTCAGTATAAAAAAATCTTTCTATCTCAGCCTAAATCACAAAATTATTTTTATTCCCTTCTTCCCTTAAATCTTTCTTTAGTAAATTTACCGTGTTATTATAAATTAAAATTTTATATGCAAAACATTTTTGATATTATAATTTTTTAAAAAAATAAGATTCTGTATGTGGAATCAGGAGATCTACACAAAATTAAAATTCGCCAATATATGTTTTACATGTTGTTTCGCATTAGCCTATCCTCATAATCTTTATAATTTAAAAAATGCTAATAACATAAAAATATTCTAAACTAAAAATTAATTTTCTGCTGTTTGTTTTACTCTAAATATATAAACATAATTTAAAAATTTTCTCATTCTTTTTATATTTTTATCCGAAATTTTTTTGTGTTTTCAAATGCACATTTATCTCCTGACACTTATCGATTTAAAATATTCAAATATTCTACTAGAAATATCTTTTTATTGCTATCAAATATTTTAAAAATTTGTTTGTCAATGTGTTTGAAAATTTGCACAATTTTTTTGCTATCATATAGTTTTTTTCATTGTTTTGTATACTTATCTTACACTGAAAATATGCTTTGAAACATACTTATAGCTTTTTAAAGAACAAAATATTTTTTATTTACTGTATAAGAGACATGTTTTTTTAAAAAAATGTTATTTTTGATGGTATTTTTTCTAGTTGTCAGGAATGAAACAAATATCAAAAAGCATTTTAACTCGAAATTTACGTTTTTTTATCATTCATACTATGGTATTTTGTTAGGTTGTATTGAAGTATTGCTTTTGATATATTTGCATATTACTAAAATTAACATCCCCATTTCAGTTTTTTAAAAAATAAAATTTGTATTGTTTCAATAAAAACAAATGTTTTTTTCTATTTTTATTTGTGATTTTTGTTAAATAAAATATGTTTGGTTTATAATTTAACAAATTATTCTATCTTTTATAAAAAAAACATAAGAGTTTTTAATAAAAGAAGTAATTTTTATATAACATTGGCGATAATTATATGATCAAATTAGAAAAGAGCAGTTTTCTGAAAAAAAATGTAAACATACTAAATTATTAAATTTTTGGTGATAGAGTTTTTTTTTGTAACGCATTTTCTTTACAGTACAAATGCTTTTTTTATTGGTTTTAGTTTAGTTGATTCAATTGTTTATAGCATCATCATAAGCTTAAATTCAACAAAAAATATAATAAAGACTAGAATCTAATCCTGTGTTTGAATAATCCGTAAATATATTTATAAAAGCTGTTTTTTTTAGAAAACGCAACGTAACTTATCATATCAAAAAATTGAGAACTTTACAAGTTTTGAGGTTAAAATAAGTCATGAAGAAAAAAAAAATAAGACAATTTAGAAATATTTGAGAATTGATCAACATACGTGTTATAAAATTTAAGAATGTGGTTTTTCAACTTATAATGTTCATTGATTATTAACAAAAATTCGGTTTCAAAATTTAACTTATAAAATATAAACAGATTAAAAATATCTTATATTCTTCAAAAAATGTAATGAAAATCAGATATTGCAAAATGGTAATATTTTTTTGCTAAATTTTGATTTTTTTACGCAAAAGAATCTTTCCCACAATTTGAAACGCTTTTAATTAAATAAGTGTAAAACAGATTATGAATATATAAATTTACAATTCTTATGAGATGTGATATAATAGAAACAATAATTATTTATCTTAACTAAAAATTGTTTATGTATTTCGAAATACACTCTATTTAAAATATCACAAATTATTTTAATAAAACCATGCCTTAAGAAGAATAAAAGAAAAATCTTAAACAAAGAAAGAGCCCAGCGTTTCCAGAAGATCAAAAACACGTTTTTATTAAGCTGGTATATTTTAGACAAACAAAGTACATAGTATGAATATTTTTTATTTCTTTCTATTTTAAAAAACCGTTTATCTCTCATTTTTGGCAATTAACAAGACTTTTATATATTTGCTCATAAGAAATAAAAAAAACAAAAACTAGGCATTTACATTAAAATTCGATGATCATCACAGGTTTGTCAGGAAAAATAACCAAAAACCAATTTTATAATCGTCTTTTGATATATTGCAGTTTAAAAATGGACCTACCTATTTTATAGCTAATTTTTTATATCAATAAAGAATGCTTAGATTTTTTTTTGTACTATCATTTAAAAATTTAAAATAAAAAATTTAGATTTAAAATCACAAAAAAATTCAACTTTTACGCATCGATTTAACATACAAAAAGAAATTTTTATAATTTTAAAATAAAACAACGAAGCAGACAACGAAAACTTTTATTTATTCTTTATGATGTTTATAAAAAAATTTAAAATATTGTAATTGTTTTCATAGATGCGAGTTTTGTTTAATGTTGTTCAAATTATAGAGAAAAATATATCAGAATATGTAAAATACAAAAGAAAAATTCATTGATTTTACGTTTCAAAATTAAATATGAATTTTTACTAAACATGTAGTTTTATGCTAAATTATGTGTAAACAAGTTTATATTCCAATTGAGTATTATTTTATTTTACAGAAATTTTTTATGTTCGCAATTTATATACCCAGGTCTAACATATAGTCAGTCTGTTTTTGCTTTTTTATCTAATTAGCTGATGCCGAATCTAATAACTTATTCTGAGAAGTGTGATAAAAAGTTTATCTATAAAAAATTTTAACCTTTTTAAAAACCATATGTTACACTTATTTTAGGTTCGAAATTTATAAAAATATAATCAATGTTATCTTTTGTATAATAAATTACTGTTTTTTGCGAAGTTTTTTAAAATTGTATTGTTGTTCTTTAATTTTATTATTTTTCTGAATTGACAATTCGTTTTTCATCATTTTACTGTTATTAATATTTAATAGTTTTTGATTATCTTTTGCTTTATTTTTATATTATAAAATCTACCATATATATCATAATTACACCGATTTTTTAAAATCTTCTTGATATATAGTCATTCAATTATTCTATAATACTTTATGACCTATATAAAAGAAACAACATATGTTTAAAAGAATATTTCGAAAATATTAAAATTGTTTTTTTGCGTCTTAATTAAAATGATATCTTTCATTTTCATTCCATGTAAAAATTAAAAATTCTATTAAAATTGCTGATATTAATACTATTTATATTAATACTTTCATAAATAATTGAAATTTATATATTTTTATCGCATCTTCTTTTAATTGTGAATTCTGTTGATAAGATAAATACGATATTTCTAATATAGATTTTTTTTGTTATATGTTTATTATGTGGACTAAATTTCTTTTAATACAAACTAAAAATACTATTGAATGCTATTCTAAGAAATCCAATTAAAATGTTTAAATTTAAAGTTTAGATACATAACAACCTGATTAAAAAGAGCTGTGAATATTTATATTACATTTAAGTTTTTTATTTTCGCCAAAATTATTAATGATTCTTTATGAAATGTTATAAATAACAGAATACATTCTTAATAGTGATTATAAATAAACAAATATTATCTTTCGTGTACATATTCCTAGAAATGAACAAATATAAAATAAAAATGTAAAAGTTTAAAAGGTTATTATGATACATCATTCTTAATTCTATCCACATTACCACTTGAAGCGATTATATTGTAATTGCGTTTCGCAATATGTTTTTATTGTAAATATTTTATACTGCTTATGTAAATAAAAAAACTAGTATAAAGAATAGATCAGGTTTTAATTTTTACTCACCCTGATATAAACAATAAAAAATTGTACATATATATTTTTTTGTATAAGATAAA
This sequence comes from Edhazardia aedis USNM 41457, assembly GCA_000230595.3. NCBI lineage: Eukaryota > Fungi > Microsporidia > Culicosporidae > Edhazardia > Edhazardia aedis. The sequence goes on from AFBI03000004.1 coordinate 1,097,331, forward strand.
TAGTTTTTTTCTATGAATGAACATAATAATAAGCAAATTTCATAAATAAGTTGTGTTCTTTATATTTTAATATATAATTTTATATAAGTCTAACATCATAAATACATTTACAAAGAAATTTTTCGTATAACATACAAAACAACATATAATTTTTATAAAAAAATTTTAAATTGATGAAATAAATTATAACTAATTGCAATAAAAAATCTAGTTTATAGAGATGTATAGATCTTTTTCTATGAAAATTTCACATGATATTATTTCAAACAGTGCAAACAACCAATCTAATCTAGCGATAAGAGACCACTTGGCAAATATTACCGATCGAACAACGTTTTCCACAATCTAGTAGCAAATATCGAGGTAGTACATGTTTGAGATTTAATAGATATTTGCTAAATTCAATAGAAAAACGAAAATTGCAAGAAAAGTTTTAATATTATTAGATAGTGACACATATGTAGTAATTTAATCTAAAAATGTATTATTTTGACTGTTGAAGATGAACTTGTATTTTCATAGGTTGTTTTATAGATAGTTGATCGTATTATATTTTTTTTAAGTTGAAAATAATTTTCAATTGATTGTTGCAAAAATGTATAAAAATTTAATTTAATTATTTTTAATGTATCAGTGTAGTTATAAATAAGGTTTCCTTTATTATATCAGCAACAATGACAGACAATCAAGACTCAAAAATTTTAAATGAATGTTGTTCAAACAAAATTAATTTTGTATTTTTGTTTTTTATTTGCGTTACTTCATATATAACACATAAAATGCAACAACATATATTGTTTTTTTTCTTTTTTAAATATATTTACATTCTTAAGATTTTTTGAATAACATAAACAGACTATAGTATCAATGTATGTTGAGAATAAATATGAATATTTGAATTTTATAGAATAATTATCATATTACTACTATTGTATGTTAATTATTGTAATATTTTATTTCAATTTTATGAATCAAAATGATTCTGTTATATGTATATATGTTCGCTAGTTCTAATTTATATTTCTAGTTTCTTTCATTTGTATTTATAGAAATCTTTGGTAGGTTGTAAACGATTAAATTTAATTGATACTCCTTTTATCACATATTAATTAAAAAATTGTGTATATTTACGTTCAACAGTTATTTTGAATTGTAATCCAAAAATAGATAAAGAGTATTTTTTATTGAATTAAGATACAATTTCTGTGTTTTTACCTTTTATTTAACTTTACATTAAACTTTTCATGTAATATTTTTTTTGAGGATTATTTTTTCTGAATTTTAATTGGTTATATACCAGTATAGCTTTGTTAAATGTTTTTATAAAAACAACAACGTTAAAAATAAACCTTTTATTCTTAAGCAATTGTAATAAATGATGGAAAATGTTTTTTTAAAAAAAAATTGATTACACATTATTATGATATTGTTGTATGTTAGCTTTTTTTGTTCATTTAGAATGTTAGGTGAATAATTTAATATTGGATTTTGAGGAAAAGAAGATTGTAGAAAATGTTAGATTGTAATATATTTTTATATAAAATGTGTTATTAGTAAATAAGAAGAACTTTATTGAAATAAAAATAAATGTGGAGAGAAGTTTTTTACGGGAAAGAACGTATGTGGGCATATTCTAAAATAGGCATACGAATTCTTTTATTACCAAAATAGAATATTGCATCAAAAAATAATATTTTTTTTAATACTTGAATTTATCACAAATTAATTTTTTTATACTCAACTACTAATTAAAACGTTTTTTTATATAATTTTCTAGACAAATTTTTTATTTTACATTGTTATGTACATCAGAATATTTGTTTTGTTTCACTTTCTTTTAATAGTATTTTTTTCTGCTAATAAAAATATAGGAATTAATAATCAATGTAGATGTTTAAAAGACATATAAAAATATGAAGTTTCTCAGAATATTATGATAAAAAATTTTAATCTAGCAGATCTATTTTAATTTTTAGCATTCAAGCAATTGATTTCTTGTTTTTTTTTGTTTTTTTGAACGATTGTGTATTAAACAATCAAAAAAGCATTTTTAACCAATGAATAAACATTCTTGCATTATAAACAAATAATGTTGAGTTTAAATAGTTAAAAAATTGCAATATTATTTTTTATTTTTCAAATTTTACTTTAAAATAAAGTAATACTTCTTTTCTATTTATAGAATGCAATTAAGATAATAAATTATTGAATGTGTTAAAAATTTTTTTTGAAGTTTAGATTTATAGAAAAACTTGAAAAAAGTTTAAATTTTATATGACTACCTTGTTAGAATGTAAAATTGCATTAATTGGTTTCATATATCTGTTATTAAATTACATAGTTAATTTTTATTTGTAAATAAAATTGTTTGAAAGGATTGCATGAAAGGTTAGTTTGTACGTAAAATATGAAAATAAAAAATTGTCCATCATACTTTACTATCGAATATAAAAACTGAAACTATATGTTGTACGATGATTTAAATACAATAAGAAAAAACTGCAATATCTATTTATAAAACTAAAAAAACACTTATATAAGAAAGCTAACACTATAATATAAGGTTAAATTTATTTAGTAATTCTAAGAAAGTATAAAATATTATTATATCAAACTTTCTTGTACACAACAAAAACAGGATTCACAAATGTACCAAAATCAAGTACTTCAACATTTTCATTATCATATAAGACCAACTCAGAATCAAAACACAATTTTAGTACAAAGTTTTCGCCATCTAATGATCGTACACACTCAACAACAGCATATAACTTATAACAAGAATTGTTTACAGTAACATTATCTTTATTTAAAACTGTTCTTTCAAAAACTTCACAGCAATCAAGTACACTGAATGTTAAAAAAAGTGGTAGATGTGTGTGTTGAATTAATACAGAATGAAAACATTGTGTAGCACATTTTGTGCATGTTATATTGTAATTGAACTTAGTTGAGTTGTTTAGTTCTGATTGTATATTGATTACACTGTTTTTTTGTGAGTTTTTTATTGTATATAAAAGCTGGTTTTTTGCTTTAGATTGTGTGAAGTTGCAGTTGTTGCATTTTGTGGTTTCTATATGTGATGATATGAATAATGTATGCGCAAGACATTTACAATCCGTGTATTTTTGATCTTCTAATATTTTCTGTTCTTCTGGTGTGTCATATTTTTTAGGTGAAATGTTGTTTATTTTTTCTTTTAGATTTTTTTCTTCTGTTAATGATTCGAATATTTTGACTTCTAATATATTGTTTGGTGTGTTATCATCAGTAAAATTAACATTTGATGGATTTTTTATGATTGAAAAATCACATTTTTCTAATGTATTATCTGTAATATTATTTCCGTCTACAGATTTTAGTTTGTTTTTACTTGTATCTATTTCTGTGTTTGATTTAGGCACATTTTGACTATCAAATGTTAGTTTTTTGGGATCTTTCTGAGTACTAAGGATTGATTCTTGACCAATTAGATTTATATCCATATCAGAAATATTGTTTTCTGTGTTTTTTATTGTATCATTTGGGTTAAAAGTACTGTTGATGGATTCATCTATATTTATTTTATCTGGAACTTGTTTTAGGTCATCAGTAATTTTTACATTTTTACTTTTTGTAATATTTACAATACTATCTTTTACAACATCATTGCTTTGAAAATATACATTATCATTTTGCAAAATATCATTATCAACTGTATTTTTTTTATCACAGCAAGGTGCAAAACGCTTAGGAACTGGTTCCAACCCAAAAACATCAGTATCGTCAGATATATCATCATATGAACAATGTAAAAGATATAAAATTTTAATAAAACTGAGTGATACATTTTTCTGTTCGCCACCAATAAAAAAAAAGTCGTTTCTACAGAGTTTGTATAAAAATATGTTGAGAAGCATGCTACTTGAATGCGAATAATAGTCATTTATTACATCGTAGAAGGCGCAATGCATACATAAATTTTCTTTAATGCGTTTCTCATCTGTTTTCTTTTGTGTAAAGTCGGGTGTTTTTGTTTTTATAGCATTGAATGATGTGTTTTTGGTTTTTTGGTCGATACTTATATTAGTAAACGTAGCAGAATTTGGTATATCTACTAAGTTTATTTTTTCCTTTAAATTGTGAGTATTAGTTTCATTGGGCCTTGCGATGTTTGTATTTTTAAGATTAACATCACTATTGTTTTTTTCTTTATTGTCTGCATCAACATTTGATATTCTACTATTTTCTATTATTTCATTTGGTACACAGAAATATTTTTTTGTGTCTTCCATATCATTTTTTTTATCAATACTATCTTTTAACAATTTTTCATAATTAGAATCTATTATCGCATCACCTAATATTGAATTTTGTTTATCAAATATAAGATTTTCGTTCTCTGACAAAAATCTTGCAGATTGATCGGCAGGAAAATTACCAATCACACTACTAATACACTTCGACTTATTCTCATTCCCATTTCTGGATTTACCAATGCTGGACTCATCAGCTTTAAAAAGATCTGATCCCATCTCTGCTTGAAAATCGATCTTATCAGCATATAAAACACCCAAATTCTCAATTTTGGAATCTTCAGTGATTTTTCTATCGAATTCTTTTTTTCTTGACCACTTAATTTGACACACACTTTTATCATGAAGTTTGTTAAAAAAATACGCACGCACATTCACATCGTTCAAAAACATCTGCACAATGCAGTTTAAATAGCCTGTGTTGCCCAAATTGGCACAACCACGGATTATACGACATGGTAAAATGCGGATGTTCTTCTCGTTTGCTGCGTATATCTCTAAATCTCTCGATAACAACTCGCATACATTTAGAGACACAGTATTCGATAATGAAGCATGTTCTTTATTAGATACGGAAAAATCTAATTTTTTCTCCTCTGTTTTTACATTTTGATTTTCTTCTAATAATTTTGTGTTAGCAAATTCTGCTGTTTTTTTATGAATTGAATTTATTGTTGATTTCTCGCTATTCAATTTAATACAATCTGCATCACATTTCACCGACAAACTTCTGCTATTTTCACTCATATCTTTATTAATATTATTACTTTTATCGTTAATAATATTATTGCTTTTATCGTTATTTATATTATTACTATTATCGTTAATAATTTTATTACTCTTATCGTTATTAATTTTATTAATTTTATCGTTATTAATTTTATTACTTTTATCTTTATTAATATTATTACTTTTTTCATTATTAATATTATTACTATTGCTAATACTTTTAATATCACTTGTATTAGTAGCACAATTCTCGTTAAAATCAAGAAGATTGAGAAAAAACCCAACTTTACCTACCAAAAAATGCTTACAAATCGCACAAAACAACAACCGACAATCAAAACTAAAATAAACTGCACTATCACATCTTTCAAAATGTTTGCTTAAACAAGTTATGCAAAAAATATCTTCACATTTGAGACACACAAAGAGAAGGCTTTTTTCACTGCATTCTGCACAGAAAATACTTTCTGGACACTCTTTTTTTGCGCCGCAGTACTTTATTAGATATTTACAGAGTGTTGCGTATGTATTTTCTTGTGTGCTAAAATGGTTACATTTCTCCATTTTTTTAAGGATAAATGGGAATCTAATTTTGCTTGTGTTGTTATCGCAAAGTTTGTATTTAAGAAAAATAAATGTATGTTCAAGTGATTTTATGAACATTTTTTTGAATGTAAGTTTAATATAAATTTTGTAAATTTTTATAAATGTCGTTAAGTTTTTCATTTAAATGAATATAAATTTTATAAATATAATGAAACGGAAAAATGTATCTTTGTTATATATTCACAATTAACCTTTTATTTCATACTATTAAAAGTAATAATTTGAAAAAAACAATGCAAATACTGTGCATCTTTTCTAAAACACTTACATATTCACAAAAAGAAAAATTCTTTACTATTAAATTATAAACGATACATTTCGTTTTTTTTATGAATAACTTTTATATTAACACTTTATTACCTTTAAAATTAAAAATTATTCTTCTTTAGAATTGGATAAATAAGTAATATTCTATTCTAATATTCATACAAACTATGGGATTTTGTATTAAATATGTAAAGGTTTCGAAATAAACTGGAATGCGAAAGTCTTCTTGATATTTGAATCGTATAAAATAAAATAAACTAATATAATATAAAACATTTCAAAGAAACCACATTTATAAAATTTACTTTATGACAATGCGCGGATAACATTTTACTCAAAAACCATGTAAAAATTATCATTTTTATCATAGTATACAAATATTTTTTAAAAAAAACATACATATCTTTATATTTTATAATAACAAGTCATTAATTTGTTACTATTGCAACATTGTTATATTTTTTCAAGCGTTAAAAAACGGTTCGGCTAAAATCTACCTTTTGAACAAGAAAAAGTCCGAAAATATTTGATTCCGTTAAAAACAGAAAAAAGAAGAAACTTACCCCATTCAAAGAAGGAAATCTTAAAGAAGCAACATAAGACATGAACGCAGACCACAGCTCACAGTAAGGAGTGTTAGTTCAATAAAAATCAGCACTTCTTAACTACGTATTTATTTAATTTAATCATTTCTCCTATCGATCTTTGTATAAAAACCCGCACTAAGTATACTTCAATTTATTTGTATGTCTACTAATAGTCTAAAAACATATAATTTATATCAGTAGTATACAAATATCTTGGAAAAAGAGTATACAAAGATCAAAAAAATATCCATATCCTTGTATTTTATATTAATAAAACATATATTAACATTATCTATACTTAAAATTCTTCAAATATCCGAAAACAATATCAAAACCTCAAAATACTTAGAAAATATTTTTAAAAAAAACTAGGATAAATTTGATCGTGACATCTTTGCAAGACATTTAATCTGTGTATATGCTTTTTACGGAAAACAATACTTACCAGTGTGAATTATAATTTATTTAAATTTTTTATGAAAATGTACTATTATAATAAAACTTATCATTTAAAGATATTAATTGACATTTCATTCAAACAATAAAAATTTTAACAAAATCTATTATTTCGCTTACAGCAAAGCTAATAAATAGGCGTAAAATACAAATTAAAAACATTTGTATGTCTCGAAATTAGATGAAAACACACAGAAAAACATGATTATATATTAAGAAAATATTCTTAAAGATTTATAGACTTTTTCTGTTTGATATATATTTGAAAAATGAAAAAACAATAAAAACCGTTTACAATAAGATAAAATCTACATTTTGAATATTTATCATGCAAATAATGCTTAATGTTCCAAATATAACGTACGAAAATTTAATAATTTGATTAATTATATTTGAGAAAATATATAAAGAATGTAATATATATTTATATTAAAAAGTACAAACTAATCGGTATATATCTATACAAATGCACAAAAAAACTTTTTTTGCTAATTTTATATAAATATTACTCGACGTATGCTTTTAATATTCCTAATAAGTTAAAAAATAACTGTTTTTTTGTTAATAAATGGCTCTTTAAATACCTTCAGCCTCTTTTTTATTGGACGAAATGTAGAATTTGTAATTTTTTAATGCAAAGTCTAATATAGGAATTCAAAATACCAAAAAACAATGCTTATATTGATAATAATAATTTTGCACTTTTGTAATAAAACGAATTTTGTCATAAACTTGATTTGTAAACATTTTCTACCATTGAAATGAATAAAAATATTATCAGTTTAAAATTAACTTTCTTATAAAATATAGTTTTTGTGGAAATTATTGCAGCAAACACATCTTTTCTTCACAGATTAATTTCTTATCCAGAGTAATTGCCAAACCTACCAGAATTCAATCTTGCAGTCCTGTAAGAAATCAAGTATGTTAATCACACAAAGAAAGTAAAAATTTAAGACACCATTTAATTTAATGTATGTATATATTTGATCTGGAAAAAGAATACAAAGGAAACTGGAGAATCCATAAGCTTTTTTTAGCCTTCAAATTAGAACTTTTTTCATCAAATTCTTGATCTACTGTATTTATATCATAAATTTATGTCATTTCTGAATTAATTCACATGATATATTAGAATTTCTAATCGTATTTAAAGAAACAATTTGTCTTCCTGTTAAAGAAATTTTTTTTTCTAAATAAAAGAGATCAGAGCAAGTATAAATATAAGTTATTTTTGACATAAAATACTAAGATAATTACATTTCTTCCATATATTCATTTTGATTGTTTCTTAAAAATATTTTATTATCAAATAATCAATGCCAAATGTTGCATAGCGAAAAAAAGAAAATCACTTTTTAGTAATAGTTCAAAATTTATTTTGAATTAAAACAACATATGGTAGTATAAAATAAATACTGTATTTGTTTCATATTTTCTTACAAAAAAATCATATTTTATAAATTACACATTGAAATACATATTATTGTAATGTAATGTTTTGATAAAATTTTGATTGTGAAATTATTTTATATATATAAATAAAGTTGATATGTGAGTTTTAGTCATAAACGTTCTTGGTATAAAATTTTTTTACATTCGTTCATTAAATAAATATATTCTAATTGAAGTTAAATTGATATTTCATTTTATAAATTTAACTATATATTAATTGAAAACAAATATTAGTTTGTATATAATTGATAATAAAAATATTTTATCATCGATCGACAGAAAACTAAAAAAAATAATATTGTATTAAGTAAATGAGATTTTTTGCAATTTTTAAAAAGTATATTTGTTAATAGATGGTTTCATTTGTTGATTCGTAAATAAAAAAGTGTTAAGCAAGCACATTTTGTCGACAAAATTCTATTATGGTTGTGATTTCTTTAGAATACATATCACATGTGTAATTTTTTCATGTAAGATGTACTATCTTGCAAAAAAAAATAAAAAAAGATATAAATTACTTATATATTCAAATTTTACTAAAAAACTCCGTATAATCAAGATATTTATCGGAATTGAATTTTCAATATTAACATTATATATTATAATATGATTAAAAAAATATCATATTATTAATTAAATAAAATTTCTTCTTATTTTGAAAATTTCCATACGAAAGGTAAATCTTTATAGCAAGAAACTGATTTATCCGATAAGGCCATAATATCTAAAAATATCGTTATGAATAGGATTGTTTCCTTTGCGAAATCAAGAGTACAATTCAGTACAGGTGATACAATAGCAAAATAAATTATTATTATATCAAAATTCTGTCAAAATCATTAATTTAAACCTTTTTCATGCCATTAAATCTTTACATTTTTTGCCTTGATCTTAGCAAATTTTCCGAAGAACACCGCAATATACATCTAACTTGTGTTAATAATGTATAAATGATATATATAACAACAAAATATTTTATATTTAATGTATATACGTAAAGAACTGTGTAATTTAACAAATTTTGTATGAATAATCTGAACATATTAATTAATCTCAAATATGTTATTCCTTTCACTACAAAAAGAACTATTTAATAAAATAAGATGTTTAGATTATTTTATAATTTTTATTCAACTTCACAATTAAGCGATATTTTTGGCTCCTCATTCGTTGCTTTTGTAGCTCTATTTTCCCGTTGTAGATAAAGTTTTCATTTCGAACTACTAGTATCATAAAAAACACAACAATTTCATAAATATATATTAACGTTCAAAAAAAAATTTTTACCTTTTTCTGCAATATGATTGACTTGTTCACTGCAATATTTGACTTATTTATGATTTACCAAGTTAAAATTGTGTTATATTATGATTATCAACATTTTTAAATTCGAACATAATTTTTTAATTTCTATCATCTAACAATATTTTTAGTCTACTTAATAATATTCAAGAATTTTCACTGCGTTAGCCACATGTTTAATAAATCAGTATGCTTTATATATTAGTAAAAAGTTACAGAAAAATTAGAAATTTTCAAATATAAAAATACCTTTCTGTTGTGTCATTATAATCGGCACATGCATTCAATGAAGTGTTCAATTTTGCATAGTAATTTTTTTTTATTCTTAGAAAAATATTGCTACAAATCTACAAATTCTGAGTACCCCTACGGGCTATAATAAAAGTAATAAAATTAAAAACAACTATGAAAATTTATAAAATATTTCTTATTACAGTTTTTCTAACCTGGAACATGGAAAAACAGATCATAAAAAATGAAAGCCCAGTATCACTCGCATCATCGATTCATTTTTGAGAATCTCTTCTTTCAAAGTCGAATTCCTGGATTCCGCTACACATTCATTTTTAATATATACAAAAAAATACAAATTGTGGTTTGTTTTCAAAACAATTAAATATCATATGAATAGTAATATTACTATCAAGTGGAGTATTATTTAGATACGTCAATTTAAACCTTTTATAATTTATGATAATACTAACAAAAATATTATTTTTTGTTCTTTTATGTTTTATTGTTTTTTTATATAGTTTTATGCAATCTATATTTAAAATGTACAAATTAATATTAATTTTTATGCATTAAATTATATATATATAAGGCTTTTTGGAAATAATTCGAATGTCTTTATTTTGATTTTTATATGTTTCCTGTTTCTTTTACAAAAAAGTGATATGATAAAAACACTTCAAATTGTTTTTTTTAAATAAAATTACACTTAAGTCCTGAAAAAATCAAATTAAGATCACATAAATTTTTAATAATTTTTATTAAATAAAAAACAATATAAGACTAATAAAATTGACCTTTAGAGACGTAAAAAGTCACGACAAACAATCATAAAAATATACGCAATATAAGATATCAACTTACTACTTGTAGGTTCTGAAAATTATATTTTTTATTACTATTTGCACAAACAAAATTTTTAATAATAGTTTGTTTGTTTTTATGTAATTCATTTGTTCTATATAACTTTGATTTTTTATCGAAGGAAGTTTCTTTTATAATTGTATAATTACCCAAAAAACTTGTGATCCGTTTTAATTAATGTAGTTTTAAGCTGTCACAAAATGCTTACATTTATATGTATTATATTATCTGCTTAAACTACCACATTGACTGATATCTATCAATGCAACATTACATAGCAGACGCTTACAGCTTAGTTAATATTTTTTCTGTATCTATTTTTGACATAATTTTGTAATTATGCATCAAAATGTTGCTGTTAAAAAATTGTATTTGATACATGTTAATAAAAAATCAAATTTCTGGTCATAAAGTCAAGGCAGGAATATATTGACACTATGTTATTATTTAATTGTTTTTTATAAATTTTTTTAGGGTGATAATGTAACAGATATAAAACTCTATTACATATTTTTACAAATATATATTTTTATTTAGAGTACAAAAAATTCCACACAAATAATATGTAGATTTTAATTATGAAAGATAGAACAACATATATAAATGATTAATAATGCTAAGCATGATTTTTCTTGCCTAAAAATCAAGTTGAAATTTTTCGTAAATGTATATGAACTACAAAATAAATTCTTACAACCAAAAATCTTTAGCAAAAATTATAAATACATAAAAAAATAATTAGTCACATATGTAAATTTGTAGTAGCTTTTTTAAAGATATAAAATATTTGTAAAGACTTTATTATCATATCTGCAATTTATGTGTATGAATTTTTTTTGGGCTTTATAATTTTTCTGTTTATTTGAATAAATATTTTTAATAGAAAATAATGTGATTGATAAGATTACGAGTAAAAGTCAATACAATCTACAATAAAGTGATTCAAAAGTTTTTTACATTGTTAAATAGTTTTACATAAATTTTTATAACCTTTAAGCAAGAAAAAACAAAAATGTTTTTTGGTTTTCTTATTTCATTCGAGTAATTCATTATTTTATATATTATTATATAATTTTACAATCTTACATTCTATAAATTCTTTTTCTGAATGTCTTATTCTTAATTACTTTTCTATATGTTTTTTATAAATAATTTTGCAGTAATTCAATGATCAAAAAATGACCTATATATAACAAAATTATTTTTAAATATAAATAAAATGTCAAAAAAGAGTAACATTCGCAATTTTTTATTACAATTTGAATGTGATTTTTTAAATTTTTTTTATATATTACAACTTACAGACTATCACTAAATTATTACAGAGTAATATATTATACATAAAATTGATCATTTTGATGTATTTTATAATTTACAGTCTATAAAAATTTATTCCTGTAAATAAATATGTATCTTTGCAGAAATAATTTTACAAAATAAACTGCTTAATAATTTTTTTCAAATTGATATTATTATTTTTTTGTTATTATTTTAGGTGTTGTTATCATCAAAGTACTATAAATAAAAAAAATTCAATTTCTAAAAATACCCCATAAAAAATAGATTTTTTTGTCTTTGATAAATGAAATTCCTATAAAACGTTTTTTAATAGTTTTTTTAACTCAATCAAAAGAAAGATTATTTCTTACATTATTTTTAGATGATTGCAAAAAGTAAAATTAAACTATATATAGACTAATATTTATTATTAAAATTTCCGTGGCAGACATTCTTTCGTAGATATTTACATCTAAATAACATAAATATACACTCGATTCGAATTATCAGAAAGTTGTTCTTAATACAAAAAAAATTATTTTTTTTAAAACTCAACTATCAACAATTCTTTTTATTTGTATCAAACTTTAAATAAAATTCAAATACTTTATATAGCAATTCACTTAACAAAAACATAAAACAACAAATAAACCATATTTGAACATGACCTATTATTTTCATCTCGTACCCAAACATAATTTTTCGAAAATTCTTATAGCTCAGTTTTCAGGTTTGTGTTGTTTACTTTCTTAAAATTTAGAAAAATAATATTCTAATAGAACTTATGTAAAGAATGTCAGTATGTTTTTTGTTATCATGTCTGAGCAAAAATTCCTAATAATAAGCTTATAGGGTCAAATCAAACTAATATTAGAAAATAGTTGTAAAAGACGTTTATATATATTTGTATTATCCGGGATTTTTATATTATAATTCCATCCTTTCTTGTCCTTTTTGGACGTGAATTTATTATAAAGATGCATGAGGAAAAAAATAATAAATGTTTGTTTTTTAGAATTCTCTAATGTTATAAAATGTGCAAATTAATGGCATATTTTAATGATTCACTGGATTTTTTATTAAAAAAATTTTTAAGTCAATAAAATTTAGTCTTTTGTGTTCTTGTTGCCTTTATTTAAGATTGAGATCGCCGTTGTTACTTTTAAGTTTTGAAAGCAAAAATTTTTGTCGTTTCTCAAATGTTTTGTCTTTATTATTTGTATTTTTTATAATACGTTTGTAAATAGTAATAAAGTTTTTTATTTTTTAATACTGTAGATAAATTTTTAATTTTATTTTTAATGTTTATATTAAAGTACATAAAGAGTCATCAGACTAAGGATAAAATTTTGAAATCACATATAAAATATCAAATGTTGTGATGTTTTATAATTTGACAATTAGGTTATACAAGTAGTTTGTGCTATAGAAAATTTTTTATTTAATCGATTTAGAAGTTTCGTTATTGACGCTAATAAATTTTGCAATATATGTAATTTTTTTGTATATTTATTTTTGAAGTCTGTTTCTTGCAATTAAACATGTAATAAATATTATGAAAAAGCACAATCAAAAAATCTTTTACATCGTGTAGAAAATATATTTTCTGTGGTAAATACTGTTACACGGGGTGAACAACAAAAATTATATCTAACAATTACTGATACGTTCGACTTGGTGGTAATTCGTTAATAAGTTCCTTCCAAGATTTACTTCAAATGGTTATATTTAATAAATTCTTATTTATTCTATAGTAAGATTTTTGCCCGAAGACAAGGACGAATGGCGCATGTTATTGTAAGAAATATTAGAGCCGAACAAGTAGGCGAGGTGAATATAATAGAAAAAACCATCATCAATCCACTAAATCGACTTACATAAAAATATTCATTCTTGTATTCTTTTGGCGTCTTAAACGTCACTTTAGTTATTTTTAATACAGTAAACTTACATTTCAAGGGTTAGTTTCGGCTGTTACAAATGTGTCTAAAAAATGTGGCACATAATTGAACAAGAATTTTTTTAAAAAAATATCGAATCAGATTAATTAGTATATCAAAGAATTTAACTAGTTAACAAAATAGTACAAGTATGTATAGCTCGTAGATTTTTATGTTATAATTTCGCTCGTATTTTTTTATGTTAGTCATACAAAAACAGTTTCCTTCTACCATGTGAAGTCAGCAAAATGTTTTAAATTTTGACATTATTTTATGTTTTTGTTTATATGAAATATTAAAATATGCTCTCTATAATATTTTTCAGGAAATTTAAGGTGAAACAGAGGATTTGTGAAATTCAATTTGAACATACATGAACAAAAAAAATTTTAATTTTGAATATGTTTTTGTAATATAAAGATACTATCTGGCTGATTTTTTTTCTTTCTAGGAATATTTATACACTTTTTTTTTATTTTTTCTACTTTATAAGTGAACTTTTGTTTTTTAGTGCATGCTATTAAATTATTGTAGAGATCCCGGTTCGACGGAGAGAAGGAACACAGATAACGAGGAAGACCAAAGGAATTAAGAAAGAAAAAGAAAGAATTCTAGAGATAATAACGAATAAGTTTATTTTTCAAAAAATAATGTGTAGTGTTAGTTATGACTATTTGCTTTCTTATTATTTTCTCAATCTTTATGTCCCCTCTTTCCTTTTTCATCCCTTTCCCTTTTTTTCCTCTTCTCGGGATGGCACAGATAATGCTCATATTTCATGTGCAGAATTAGTAATGAGAAGAACACAGAATTTGTTTCAATTGAAGTGCTTGGGCTTGTTTTTGTCTGTATTTTTAAAAATTACAATGCTTTCTTTAATTTTTTTTATTTACTGTACTTTTACTAAATTTTATTGGTTGCATTATTTTTTTTTGAAAAGTAATAAGAATAGGTTTCTGATAAAATAATATCATTAAAATTAGAATATGTATTATTAAACCGGAAGTTCGTTTCAGGCTACATACTATTCACTTCTTTCTAATATTCTAACTTTTTTCAATGACATTGGTATTATTAAAAGATTGAACTTCGGTTTACAAACCGAAGAAAATTTAAAAAAAATTATATATTTATTTTTATATTTTGTATTTAACTTACCAACAAAACAGATTTTCTTTATCAAAACTATCATGCCATATAAATCTACTTTATGTTCTATATGTTGTATAATGCAAATTGAGAGTTCATATTGTGATAATTTTTTTGAAAACTATTTAAAAATCATGGAATTATACTTTCTATCATTTTATCATAATTGTTTGTAAAAATAGTGACTCTTTCATAATTTCTGTTAACATTTCTTTACTTTGTAGATCTTAATAATCCCAATAAAATACTAAAAATAGACATGAAAAAGACGAAGACAGAATATTTCTTTATTTTAATTTATTTTAATTTATTTTAATTTTTATTGTTATTTTCTTTAAATTTATTTTTTGATTAACTGGTTTAAAGAAAGATTTACAATTGACCTATATAGCCATCATTAATGTTAAAAAAAGATAAAACCATGGTTATAAATGTGTTTAAGACAGATAAAAGATGTTAGTTATCCATTTTACTATGAATCTAGCTGTTTTAATTAAAGATATTGTATAATTTAGCACATGTTCTTATGTTTGACGTATTCGAACAGAAACAACAACACCATATCATTTTATTGCAAATAGTTCAAATTTAAATATTTATTTAAAAACTGTCTTTAAATCATTGTTCACACTTTTTCTAATTTTTATTTCCATTCTATATATTTTTTCTTTTGTTGTTCATAAATAGCATTCAAATTTACAAATACAAATTTTATAAAACAGTACAGTAGAAAGAAAAAATGACATTCAAACGAATACGAAACAAAAAAATCGACACACAAACGACGTACCCAGTAAAATTGCTGCAGGACTTAGATGAAAAAAGACTGCAATTCCACGTCCAAAGCAATGTGAACACCGGAATGGAAGACCACGAAAAAGAAGAAGTCCACTTGAAAAAAGTTCTGCAAAAAAGCGAGCTCCACATTCCTACGCCGAAAATCGAGCAGATCGAAGGTGTGATAGAAAAATACAAGCCGTTGTATAAGAAAAGCAAGGAGTATATTAAGTTCAACGACGATTGTCCGAATGATTACATCCTTTCTGAAGAAGATTTACATTTTTGCAAAGAGAATAATTTCACTGAAGCTTTCTTTGTAGACTATTTATCTCAAATGAAAGACGAGAATGAAAAGTTTCTACAGAACAAAATAAAAAAGCAGTGTAATAGTAATAGCAGCAATATCGGCTATAGCAATTTTGATACTAGTTATATTAGTAATACCAGTGTTATTGGTAATAACAGTATTGATAACAACACAATTGGTAGTAACATTATAAATCGTAACAATATTATCATTAGCAACAACGACGGAATAATAGAAGATTTATCAAGTATGGTAAACGGTATTACAGCAAACTACAATGAAATACAAAGCACACCTTTCGGATTAAACATATCACAAGACGAAAATTCACAAAAAATCACACAAATTATGCCAGAAAAAATAGAAAAACTGCGTGATTACATACAAGATCGCATATTATTGCTTTACGACAACAACGGCTTCAACGCATACGCGTGTTTTAGAAGATACATCATAAAAGCTGCACGTCAAAGCCGGCGCTCAGAAACCACATGCATAGACCAAATCCACAAAGTATTTGGTGAGATGCGGTATACAGAAAATCTGTTTCAAATTGCACAGCACAAATTTGAGACAGAGCTTGATTTGGCCAAAACAATCAGTGGAATTTCTAATTTAGGTTGTGCACAAAGTCTTTTATATAAAAATGTGAATGCTAGTGATAAGAAGTTTAGGAGAAATGTGATGAACCCAATTCTTGGAATTAAAAGAAAAGAGAAAATTGTACCTTTTTATAAAAAATGTAAGTTTGCGACTCTACGCTTCGATAAGAATTTAATTTTGGAGTTACAGAAAGTTATGTATGAAGGTGATAAGCATAAGAAAGATGATATTGATAAAGCGTTCAATCTTTTTGAGTATTTTGGGTCGAACGAGATGTAATTGATTTTTTTTGAAAAAATTATTTTTAATTTATGCATCTATCTTAAAATTGTACAATTTGTAAAAAAAAGTTACGCAAGAAATTTAACAGTTAAAGGGACTCGTAATATCAAACAATATAATTTAATGTGGTATAAGAATTATAGATTTACTTAGTTTTTCAGATTGAAAATTTATGGATTATAAAAATCATTGTGATTTTATTGATTTTTGTTATCAAATAAATTGAAAAACTACATAAAAATAGTTATAGATAGACCTAAGTTTTTTTTGAATCGAAGAGTCAGCTAAAACATCTTTTTTATTTGATAACATCAATTTGAAACTTAATGTTGACTATGTATTCTTCTAATCATTCTTTTATCTCAAATTTACGTAATATATATTCAAAAAAACTATCAATTAAAGGTTTTTTAAAATTATTAGATTGACTTTTTAATATTTAAGATTACATATATTTCAATCATATTGTTTTTTCTTAAAATGTAGTATAAAAACTCAAGATCTTACCAAAAATATTTTATTTCTTCAATTCCACACGAGATATTGTGTTAACAAGATTTTTGATATCATAAGATCAATTTTAAATTAATATGATATCTGTAGTATCATAATTTTGAGGATTTTTCCAATTGATTTTAAATTACGCAGAAACTCTGTATCAATAAAAATTGTCAAAAATTATAGACATTAAAGGCTATTTTTTCTCGAAATCTATATCAAATTGTTATAAATTTATTTACAACTTTCTTTTTCGATGAATAGTTATTGAAATTTATAATTTTTACAATTGTTTTGATTTTTTCGTGAATATCAATGTTATATATTGAATTTTGATTTTGACAAATGAACAGTTAACAAGTCAATTTTGAAAGCTTGTACACATTAAATACTGTTTGAAACCAAGTATAAATAGGCTCATGATTTATACCACAGAGAAAAAATAAAATGTTGAAAAACAAACTAACCACGATATAAAACAATTCACCCTCTCAACAACTCATTAGATTTTACATTTTTTATCATTTATCTGCGTGATTTTGACAAAAAAAATAGAACGCGACACATCTAATTTATTATTAACGTAAATTTTTGAGGCCAAATTTTGTAAACAAAAACATTGTACAAAAATTTATGTAGAAACTATATAGCAATAATAGAAATAATCATGCAAAAATACAGTTTCAAATGTATGATTTAAATTATTTAAATAAAGAATCAATTTTTTTGGCTCTAATTTCGAAAGATATGCAAAACAAAAAAATAATTATAATTTCTTTACTAGTTACTAAATTTTCTACATATAATAAAAATTACCCAAATTTTACAATTTTGAAGCAAATATGTGTTTTTTAAAATATATTTTTATTAATGCATACTGAAAGAAAAAAATTTTAAAATCTCGTGATAGACAAGTATTATAAAATTCATAAACAGAAATATAGCTTGTTTTTTGACAGAATTTTTTTTACAAATTTAATGTGTATCTGCCGCACTACAAGAGTGACCTGTTAGAGTGGCGTAGAAATATATTTTAAATTGATAATTTAGAGTAGCTTTGTTTATTTAGTTGCTCGTTTATAGTCAAAACCTGGTTAGTCCAGCGGTTGTGACGTTATTCGTCTTCTGTCCAATTTTAATTTTTTATTTTTGTTTCTAGGGTATTTAAGCTTGTCTAAGAGGTAACTTTTGGAAGCATATCAATATTTGTGTGCGCCTTTGTGGTATAAGAGGGGGATTTAGGAGGTATGCACAATTCATTGACCATTTAGGTAAATAATGCATACAGTTTAGGTGATAACGTGACAAATATTAAAATAATGTGTTTATAGTTCTTAAAAGTTACGTTATTAGGCAATGGTAAACCAAATGAAAGGATCAAAGTAGTTTTTTAACTATTTTAAGCAGTGGAGAATATGTGGTAGTATAGCGTACCACTGTATCAAAAGATATATTAATATATTTCGTAGGATACAAAATTAAATTGACAGTTTTTTAATAAAAATAACTCTATTCCTATAAAAAAAATAGTACAATAAATATTTTAAACAATTTTTTTTTGAAGCTATTGAAACTTGACTGTCAAATATTTTTTTGCTAATGAATCATAAAATAAAAAATAAAACACATTTTACCTAAACAAGTTTTAATTGTGAAAAAAAAGCGACTTGACACAGGTAAAAATTTGGTACGAAGGTATTGATATTGCATTTTAAGATAAAAAATCCATTTTAACATACAATATTAAAACGATTATTTATTTGAACAAAAAATTCCGTTTATCATAAAAGATTCCTGCAACCACATGCAAAATTCCTATCTGACTACATATATTGTTGTTTTTCATACTATTTTCATTTTTATAAGGTGTAGTATTGTTTCAGAGTGTTTTATTCGGTTACATTTGTTTTATTCCGGGAAAAAGTAATTCAAAAATTTAACTGTAATGTTAGTAATGCAATTTGATGTGATATAAACCAAAACACACATGTTTAAAATAATTTTCTATTTATTCGGTGATAAATATGTTTTATTCGTGTTTTTTTTAATGTATCGTTTGAATTTTTTTTATAAATAATGAATATTCGTAACAAATAATATAATAATACAACTATTCTAATAACCTCGGTCTACATTATACGAGTGTGTGTATTTTTTTACAGAAAATAATAAATTCATCCTATTGCAATTCGTTTTTGTTATTACTTTTATAAAAAAAATCATTTTGATTGTAAATAATTCATCGATTTTTTACTTACATATTTTTCAAGAATTTTTATTGCATTCAATATTTTTATAATTGCTAAAGAGACTTTTTTTAGTTTTTTAATGTTTAATGTGTAATTTTGATGGTTTTTTCTGCTGTTTAATAATTAAAACATACAAGTTGTTATAGAATTACCAAAAAAAACAATAAATCTATTTGTATCTTAAAATTGGTATGGATCTTTTTATATTTTTTAAAGAATGGTTAGCGTTTTTATTTTGCTTATAGAGTTGAACTAGCCTTACGGAATAAAAAACAAGTATGGAAAGAAATGTGTAAAACTCGAAACCTTTCTTACAAAAATGCGAACTACCAATCGCATGTTAAAAATCTAATTTACCTTTTATTGAAAAAAATACAAAAACAACAATCAATTTAATTGCTGCACATAAGTTATAAATTTTTTCAAAAATAGTTATATTTATATGTTTAATCTAAAATAATTTTTTAAAGAAAAAAATAGGGCATTGTAATATAAATAGCAAAAAAAATATTACACTGCATATGACGAATATAAATATATTATCAAATAAAAAATTTTTTTGATTAATTTTTCTATCATTATTAAAAAATTTATACAACAACTTTTAGCTGTTTTTTTAATAAATATTTTCGTAGTTTAAATTTTCGATTCTATAAAAAGAATCAAGAAAAATATTCTCACAAAAAAGTGTCGATTAAGATATTGTAGTTTAAAATTTTAAGATTAAATTATATCTAAAAATAGACTATTTTTCGTCATAATGTCTCAAAATATACGTAAAAATTTCGTATTTCGAAACAAATTTATACTGCCTTTTAACCATAAAAGCAGAAACAATATTACTTTTTTTTTAAGCAAAATATTTTTTTTTACTAAAAAATAGATAATACCATTTCAAAAAAACAATTATATATTGATTTTTTATATTTTAGCACTATATTTTTTTTATGTGATTTCCCTACATTTGTTTATTTTGTATATAAAAGCCGGATTTGTAAGTTATAGTATTAATTCTATTACATAGAAAACTTTATTTATTTAAGAAATTTTCTGACAATTATTGTTACAAAGTTTTGTTAAAGTAATTGAAAAAAGATATTAAAATGTTATATATTATAAAAAAATGTTGTCTTTTCAAAATTATAGTAATTTATAATAAATATAGCTATAAAAAATATTCTTATTAATAAAATATTATTTACAGACTAAAAGAATCCTTGAAGTCAGAAATTTTGGAAATTAACGATTAGCAACAGAGCTTATAAATGTATATTTTTGGTAATACCTATACTGTAAAGAGTCTTTCTAAAAGCCATTAACATGTGTTGTGCAAAGTTAATGAAGGATTTTTAATTCTAGATGTATAATTTTTTTGGTAAAATAGTATAGGGATTTCATTTAATGTTCGATAACACATCTATTTGTACAAAATTTACATGGAAATATATAAAAAAATAGCAAAAATTCAAAAAAAAACGAATCGCAAAAAACTTTTATTGTAACTAAAACAAAGAGGTGTACAGAGAAAAAGTAAAAGTAGCTCTACTTATTTTTTTCTATACAATAGAAAATCTCACAGTCAATTACAAAACTTATTATTACCAATTATTATAAGCAAAAATAAGAATGCCCGATCATATTGTACTTTTTTTTATTT
Source organism: Edhazardia aedis USNM 41457 (assembly GCA_000230595.3). Classification (NCBI taxonomy): domain Eukaryota; kingdom Fungi; phylum Microsporidia; family Culicosporidae; genus Edhazardia; species Edhazardia aedis. The sequence goes on from AFBI03000004.1 coordinate 1,118,866, forward strand.
TATATGCAAACAATGTAGATAAGGAACTGAAACAATACTTTTAAAATCTCAAGGTCGTAAATCAAATTTTAGACAATTTTTATTTGCATTTTTCTTGCATATATAGTGGTTTATTTCGAAGCACGAACCAAACACAATTAATATAAATGGTGTATATAAAAGTCGATGTAATTCAACAATTGTAAATTTTATTATTTAAACCTTTTTTTGATTTTCTAAGTGATGCAGATATATTAATTAACTGTAATATCTTCATGTTTTCATAATCGAAAAAACTTTTCGGTTTGTCATAAATTGATTCTATAATATTATACATCTTTAGATTATTTATAAATTCTCTTGGCAAATTTTTCAAAATTATTTTGCAACAATAAACCTAATTTGAGGTTTTATATTTAATTTATATAATGAGAGAAAAATGATAAGTGCTATTTTTTTTGAATAAAATTTTTTTGAATGTATCATAGATATTATTAATGTAAACTTATTCTAAATAAAAAATTTATATCAAGAATGTAAAAATAATATGCTCGTTATACAGACACTCAATTTCATGAATTAAAAAAATTACAAAAAGGATTTTATACTGCACAAAGGGCTTTCTTATCAAAATTGAAATACTAAAAAAGTCGAATATTTTCTTTTTAACGTGCGCCATTTTAGGTAAAAAATTTTCAATAAGTACTATTCTAATATAAATAAACTTAAATTTAAGTATTTTCAAATTACCAAAAGTTTTTGATTTTTATTACTACAATTGGCAAACTTAGTGTAAACTATTTTCCAAATTTTGTGAGTTTTTTTTATATAAAACTTTAATTATATTTTTTAATTTGATTTTATTGAGACAAATTTGTTGATATATATGGCTCAATTTATTTTTTTATGTAATATGGTATAACTATCTATTGAAGTTCTATATTGCCTAAATATATTATTTTAATAGTATAAAATTGTTATATTGATATAAGATAGTGTTTATAATTTTAGATTTTATTTTTTAAAACCTGCCATATACATTCTCTAATTCATGTTAATAAATCTTTGTGATTAAATCTTCTAAATATGCAATTTAGTAACTTCTTAATTTCATTTCAGTTTTTAAAATAAATGTTATTGCTTCATTATTTTACGAATAACAAAAACAAATATTTCTAATTTAAACTGTATTTTTGTGGATGATTGGAAAAAAACATACAAAACTATCATATAATATCATTTAAAATTTTTTGAAATATATACAAGACTGTTCAGATTTTGATTTTAAATTACAAAAAATATATTTTCTCACATTGTTTTAAATACGGCTTTATCAATTAATCACATTTATTCTGTATCACATAGATATAATGTTTAATCTGAAAGAATAAATCTATTTTCAATTATATATATAATGTTGCAGCAATATGTCATTTAGATTTATAAAAGAACACATAATCCGCAAATAAATCGATGATAAATGTGAATCGCAAATAAATACAACTAACGATGTTTCTATGACATTTATATAAATACTATTTCCATCTTATATGCAAAAACATTTTTACATGATTCTATAGTTTAGATGCTTAGTAGCTGGTGTCGATTCCTCATTAAATTAAATTAAAAGCAAATCATAGATTTAAATTTATATTTACTGCAAGAAAAAAATGGCACATCAGCGAACTTTTAAGCTCTTTTATCATTGAAGAAAGACTGAATGAACAACAAATATCTTTTTTTATGTGAAAGTAATATTGTATTTCATAAGATCATAAGGAATAGTAATTGTGTTTAATTAAATATTATAGATAATTCTCTATTCTATTGTTTGATTCTAGATATTTCTGGCACATTCTTTTCTTTTATTATTTCTATTTCTTTCTCTCTCTTCTCAGGGTTATTAATAAAATCCTAACATATTAGAATAAAAGAAATGTAGATCTGTAGGTGCCACATTTAAATCTTTCAGCCGGCTATTCAATCACATCCACAATAGCTAACATGATTTTAAAAACTTTATGTTAGTAAATTACGAATTCAAAAAACTTTAATAATATTAAAATTCTATACTAAAATCTTGATGTTCTGAACTTTAGTCAACCTAAAGGGTTTGAAAATAATTATTAAGCAAAGATTTTATAAAATTGGAATTTTTACTTATGAAGTCAGTTCGACTAGCAAAAATATTTTACTTGGAATTTAGTGTAAAAAAAAAGATTATGCATAATACCTCGTTAGTTTCCACGTAAGCCCAATTTTATTGCACATTTTATAATTATTCTGTTAATATCACTTTTCGCGATGTTTTTTCTTTCTCCATGATAATTCAAATTTTTAGTAACCGATTAAAGAAATTGATGATTAAAACAAATAAGCACTTACCAAGATTGCATATAAAGTAGCAGATTCACTTTCTTTTGGTAATATGCTCTCTGCTTCCATTAAAATTGTGAAATCTTTTAAAAAGTGCAAATATATTAAATAAATAGATGAATCTGTTTTAGATGCATATTAGATATAATATTAGTCAGCATTATGTAATTATTAAATATAAAATGTATTTTAGTATTATAATAAATTATCAAAAGAAGTTTTTTGTATTTGAATCGATGGATAAACATTATGTAAAATTATAAAAATGTAATAGTGTGGTTAAGATGTTTGAAAAATGTAAATTTTATTATTTTTGAAAGTACGATAGAGAAACACTGCATATTTAAATTGCAAAAATTAAAAACTGAACATAAAAAATTATAGTTCGATTTATATGTGTTGTTATTCGAAGACATTATGAAGAATTAAAAATATATTTTTTGGAAGGTAAATATTTATTTAAATACATTTATAGTATTATTTTTTCTAGAAAAGAATTCAACGCATTTCGATATTTCGAAATACAAACTGTG